>JAMKCH010015870.1:0-112246 GCA_023653785.1 Ophioderma brevispina
AACGATGATGTTTGACCTGGGTCCTAGCTCCTACACTAATATATTTTGTGTGTGTGTGTGGATCCTTCATGAAATGTTAGTTATGAAATTCTGTTTAAAAAAATGCTATGTTTGGCTAATTGTGCAGTACACCAATACACCAAACATTTCTAATGCCTTGTATGGTGTTATTAATGTAAGAGTCAAACCCATACATACATCTCTTAGTATAAACAATTCTGATCTGCCAAAACATTGATTCCTTACTTGTTGACAATTTAATGTTTGAAAAGGTCTTGTTGGGTCACTATTGAGTTCCACTTGATCCACAATGTACAGTGACCCAGAGTTGGCATGTGTAACACTTCAGAAATGTTAATGCAAATTTAGTTCTTGGTAACTTTCATTGGCATCAAGCATATGGAATGATAATTGGTCCACTATTGGCCTCCCTTTTAAAGTGTCTTAACACAGCTTGGGACTGGAATAATTTACCAAGACTCATCAATCCTATTTTGGGTCATATTTCTGAAAGAGGTTATCTGGGGTCTCTGAAGATCATTGCTTCAGAGACTCTGAAGGTCAATGAAGATCAATGCTTCAACTGAAAATTCCATGTATGCAAATGGTTTGTATTGTGATCAGGAGTGTATATGTATAAATATCCTGTTTCTGTTCTACTCAAAACAGGTTGGTTGATTGCTGAGACTAAATATCAATCAAATTTGAGATAGGGTCAAGCAATGGTTCTGGTGCACAACGTGTTTCCCCATCCCATAGTAGCAGCTATATTTATGTGTGTGCAGTTTATTCTGTTAATGTATTTAAGTACTGAAAAAGAACAACCTTTAGCCGACTCGTATTAAATAGCTGCCCTATGAAATGAGGAAAAATATTGTGCTCCAGGTGAACAGTTGGTTAACCTTACCTCAACTTTGCTAAATGTTGATGCAAGTATGTACTAAATTTTAAGCTTAGACATGTATCTATCATATCCTCCCAGGTCACAAACAAAATTGTTAGAAAGTATAATATGTGGGTGTGTTTTCAGTAATAGTTTCATTGAAGTATTTCTTACGTCTTACAGAATCCCATGATATTAGATGTGAATGCAGACCAGGATAAAGTCAAGAGTCTGCTGCTGAAGCTTGGCAATAAGCTAGAATCATTGCAGAAACAAGCATTCCAGTATAAGAACTTCCAGAAAAATTTCAAGGTGAGCGGTGGGATTTGTAACTGTACCACAGATTAGACTGTAGTAACATGGTATAGTTCATGAATTTAGGGGCATAGTGGTGCAGCAGGGCACAGTGCTCAACTCAGGATTAGAAAACTGCTGGTTTAAACTCCATCAGAGCCAATGCATCGTATATTTGAGCAAGGGATACCCTGCCTTGCTTGCCTGTTCCACCCATGAGTGTAAATGGACACTGGCATAGGCTGGGGAAATGAAGAGGCTTGTTTTTGCGAGTGGAGTGATACTCCACAGCAGCAACTATATGGGGGAGTCTGGTGGTCCCAATGCTTCAAGAGAGATGGGTACTCTGGCCAGGTTGCTGAGTGCCAGTGTGAAAGTTTAGTTGAAAATTTACTGTTTATTATGCCCAGAGATGCAGAAAACAGTCATACCTAAGTGTACCTAACTGTTGGTGAGATAGCAAGCACTGAAAGGAGAAAAGGATGTAGTCACTTGCCGCTGCTTAGCCTTTATCATTGGCCCTCGTTTGGTTGTATCACTGTACAATACTATGCGCACTTTCTAAGAACTAAAAATCTTAGTTTCATTGGAGGTGAAATGGGTTTTTGAGGTCATTCCTTTGGATTGTTTCTGGCTTATAAGTGAAACAAATATAAGCATTCCAAAATGCACTTGTTATTTTCTAACCAGCAGTTACTATTCTAGTCTCCTGCTATCACTTCAGATAAAAATATGGTGCATTTTGTGCCAATATACATGGCGGTCTGTGGGAATCTTAACCTCAAAATGGCCGCTTTATGACTTGTGATGTCAGCATAAGTAGACAGCCCTATTTTCTACTCTTCATTGGACAAATTTCTGAATGGACAAAATTTGAATGGTATTTTATTATTATCATTTTTGTAGTTGTTGATAAAATGATGCATTCTCTGATAACACAAAAGTGGTGTAATTATGCTATCTTTTTTAAAGGTCCATGGCCCGATCGCTAATAGCCTCGTCCCCAGAAGCCCAGATTTTACCGGAAGTGGTCAACATTTTGGTATCAGAAGAAAGCTACTATTTTTCTCATTTACCCTGTGAAATCTTAGGGCTAAAGGATGTTTGGTTTGGAAGTAATGAGCGAAAATGTACCCCAATTTGGTCGACCAATATTAATTTTACACAGTACTCTATGGGGCTTACGAAATCACGTTTTCTGCTCTCACATGAAAACGCATTGAAATATCGGCGCGAAACTTTACAGGTGGAGTTTTTGGGTGAAGGCCAATCTATCAAGATGAAAACTTCATATCCTTAAATCGGGCCATCCCCCTTTAAGGATTGAGAGCAGCTCATGAATATTTTGTTTCTCTATCATATGCAATCAGGTTGAGGTGACCAAATATGAAGAGTTAGAAGAAACCCATGCCGAGTTGAAGCTGAAACAGCTACTGTGGGATTCACTTGAGGAATGGGACCAGATGGCTGGAGAATGGACCGATGTGAGTACCCCATAATGTCTCAAGATCACTTTTGGGTGTAAACTTGGCAATATTTGGTTTTCTGAATAAAATTAATTGAAGTATGTTACCTTTTGAAAGTCAGTTCATATATCTATGTAGGTCATTTCTTTTGGATCGTGTAACTTTTAAATTACTTGATCTTTAAATCATTGTAGTGTAACTTTGAGGAACTGGATCCAGAACTCCTGTCTCAGAATGTGGCCAAGTATGGCAAATCAGTGACCCAGCTAGAGAAAGGGCTTCCACCAAATCATGTAGTGCCTAAGCTCAAAGAAAAAGTAGAGGATATGAGAGAAAAGGTTAGTTTGGATTTTGATTGATACTTTATATGGATCAAGTAATAAATGATCACACTTCCATCAATTGTGTGACTTGATCAGGATGAGTAGATCATTTTAAAAATGATGTGACATCTTTGCCTTCTGTCGCTGATCACCAGTGGGATTCTTATGGCTCAGTGAATTATAACATTTTTTGATATCCCGCTTTTCAAAAGTAAGGTTAAATCAGAGATACACATATATATAAGGTAGATTTCTGTTTGCCCTTTGTTTTCCATATTCTGCATCCATATGTTCCTTTTCCTGTGCATATGCGTGTCACATGCTGTTCATGTGATGGTTACATGCGTACATGATGGTCCATTGCTGGTGCATTTGAATGTCCCATGCTGTGCTTGTATAGCGTATATTGCGCATATGATAAATTCTTACACTGAACTGATTTCCCTTTACACCAAGTGTTGACTGAAATTATGCATTTTCCTTCTTAGAAGAGAAATGCCCCAAAATACCATTTTAGCACCCCTAAAAGAGAAAATGTACTCGACCAGTGACCCCAGGTCACACCCGTCGACCATGCCTCTTCCTCAATTTCCGTTTTTTGCGCCCTACAAAACGACGTGTGTACATCGCAGCTCTGTGATTGCACCAAAATTATCCTGAGATATTTGATACTGGACTTGTTGTCGTCGCAATCGGAATACTCCCTACTAACTATACAATTCTATCTGGATAGGTACTGATTATATACTGGATTTATAACGCTCTATTTGGACGGAATAAACGGCGACTTTTACACCCTTCGGAGAGGTTTTATTGTGTATCCTTTTTTACCGCCGATGCGGTCATGTGAACTGTGTAGCGGTAAAAAGGTAAACAGGCACCATTGCTGCCACGTGTTGCGTGCTTTCTTTGGATGCCTTGCTTCTTTTGAGCCCGTTCTGTTTCTTGTAGTTTGTCATACTATCAATAAACAGTCTATTGGGTGAGTGTGTTATTATTTTATTCTATGCTTGTTGTATTTTAATAAAATATGTGAAAACTGACTTTGGAAAATTCCTTACCGTGTGATGACTTGGTTACCAAACCGCGACGGTATCTTTGGTCTCCGCGTTTGGCGGGCCGGGTTTTTACCGCGGCACGCCTTGTTTTTCATCGCTCGTTTTCATTCCGACACGCGCCCCATCTGGCTCGCGTCACCCCATGCCGCCCCGCGCCCTCTTTCTCCGTGCGTTCATTACGGGTCTTGCTTCCGCTGTCGCTCCGTTTGGTGCTCGTTCTGTTGCGGTGGCCTTTCAGTTTCAATGGTTCGCCATTGACTCACTGTTTTCCCTGTCTATGTTCGCTAGGGACAGGGGGGGTGGTGTTCGGGCTCCGGTCCGAGGTTCTTCCAGGCACCCCCTGCTTTTTGGGAGCACCTAAAGATGTTATACTTCGGCTACTTCTGTCCGTGCTAGTAGGCGTTTCTCTCTCGGGAGTTTCGCCCGTCTATCTCGCTACCGGCCGCTGGCTCCCTGGTCTAGCCCTAGGGGCTTTCCGGTGCAGGCTAGGGCGGTCTGCTCTGCTTTTTCCCTTGGGGATTCTGGCGGCTGCAGACATCCGGTATAGCAGCCTCGATTGCTCCAAGCGTGCTAGTCGGCCGCCCCCTCGGGGGCTGACTGACTAGCACGTGCGGTGCTGCCTCGCCTGATTTAGCTCGGTGCTTTATCGGTGCAGGCTAGCGTGGTCTGCTCTGCCCTTTCCCTGTAGAATTGGGCGGCTGCAGTCCTCCGGTAGCGGTGGTGTTGGCTATGGTGACCCCGGTTTTCTCGGCCGATCCATCGTCAGTAACGACACCTGGCACTCGTGGTTTAGGGTCCTGGACTCTGCGACCGCGCTGCCGAGGTACCGGTCTCGGGGCTTGATTGTCAAGCCCTGACGTGGGGTTCTCGGCGCCCCGCTATGGGGGGCCGCGGTTGTTCGTTTCAGCTCCCGCCCCCGCAATGTCTATCCTTCTAGCCACGCGGTGTCAATTTGGCTCGTGCTGCATGCTTCACCAGCCCTTCACAGGCTAGGAGAGGCGTGCGGCGCTTCGCTAGGTTGGCCCCCCCTCACGCGGGTACCGTGCGCGGTTTTACTGTGCGGTTCGTCCAGCGCTAGTTTCCCGCGACGTGTTCAGCCGTTACGGGCACGCCCCCGCATGCTAGCCATCTAGCCCCGCGGGGTTAGTCGGGCTCGTGCTGCATGCTTCACCAGGCCTTCACGGCTTGGTGGGGGCGCGCAGCGCTTCGCTAGGTTTGGCCCCCGCTCACGCGGGGTTTCCGTGTGCGGTTTTACTGGTGCGGTTCGTTCCGCGCTAGTTTCCGCTTCGTCCATCCGTTGCGGCCACCCCGCATGGCTAGCCCTCACGGCGAGTGGGGCGCGCAGGCGCTTCGCCAGTTTGGCCCCCCGCTCACGCGGGGGTCCGGGTGCGGTTTACTGGTGCGGTTCGTCCCGCGCTGGCTCCCGCTACGGTTCCCTGTTACTTAACACCCCGTTGGGTGTTTTCCCGTTTCGCGCCCTCGTTGGTACCCTCGGGGCTTGCTCCCCGGGTGGGGGGGGGGGGGGGGTGCTCAGGCAGGCTTGCAGCCTGCCCTTCCAGGGCGCGCCGCGTGCCCATGCTTAACCTATGTCGCTATAAGTCTATCGCAGGTTGTATAGTTCGTGGCTCCGGGACTTTGGGGGCTCCCTCCCCGCCTTCGGGCGTGGAGTAACTCCCTTTTTATAGCTGTCTCCACCTTCGCGGAGTGGTGGGCCTCGGGTTGATTGGATCCATCCACTCCTCTATGCCGCGTCCTCCTCCCGTAGGGCGCGCGGAGGGTGGCCGTTTATCCTCCGGCATCGCGTTGATTTCCGGGTGGCCCGTTTATCCGCCGTCGTTGGCGGTGATTTCCGGGCTTACCACAGCACTGGTCTCCTCTTAGTCGGGGGCTGTTCTCGGGCTTTGTTTGTCCACGCTTCCCTGGGGTTGACTTTCACCTCGGCGCCGCGACCCTGTCGCACCTTGCTGGATGTCGAGCCGCCTTGCTCTCGGGCATCCCCTCATGGATGCGTGTTCTCGGTGGTTCTCTTTGGTCTGCTCAAGTCCGCTCTTTGGCCGGGCTCCCCTACGGGGCAGCCTAGCTTCAGTGGCTTAACCCCTGGCTGGCATGTCACCTGGCCCTGGCGTAAGCCCTCTCAGGCCTTGTGTAATCCCGGGGTTACTGCGTCCATTCACTGACGTTGCTCTAGCTTCTCAGCATGCAGGGTCCCCTACTGCTCCTGCCCTGCCTGTGGAGGGCCTAGCCCGCCTCGGCCATGGTCATTGGGCGCATCCTGCCGTGCATGGCTTGCAGCTTTGTCGAGATCCAGACCTTGGCCTTTATGCAACTCTGCTCCGCTTTCCGCCGGCGCTTCCGTCGCTGCCCTCCGTTGGCGGCTACTGTTGCTGCCCCGGTATCCTAGCTCCTTCGTGGTGCTAGCCCGGGTCCGCTCCGTGTGCAAGGTCATTGGGGACTTGAGCCATCTGGTCTCCTGCCAAGTTAGTCGCTGGGTCATTTAGGCCTTGGCTTCCTGGCTCTTAGGCTGTGGCTGTTAGGCTTACTGCTACCTAGCCTGGTCCCCTGTCTCCCTTGGGGAGCTTGGACTCTGCCTATGATGCAGCTTCGCTCCTCCCCTCCTGGGGATCATCGGGGCCTAGCGCCGCTTCCGAGTCGTCCTCAGTGACAGTTTGCCGCTGGCCGTTATTCTCTGTTCCCCCTTGGGGTTTTGACCAGTTCAAGCCTGGCCTTGATACTTGTCTTTGGGTCTTTAGCCCCTGACTTCCTGGGGAGGTCGTGTCCTATGCCTTGGCGTTCTTTTGACTTCGCCTTGGCCTTGGCCTTGGGGCTTCATCGCCTAGCTTTGCTTCCTCGACTTAGACCCTTCACTCCATTCGTGGTCGCTTTGGCCCGGTTATTCCCCGCAGCTTTGGCTGGGCCTGTCTGCCTGTCCTAGGGCTGAGCCTTGCTGCTGGGTGTATTAACCCTTGGCCCCCTTCGGGTTTAACGAGGCCTATGCTATGGCTGGTCTGCTGGGCCCTTCCAGGGGCTTCACTGGTCCGGCTCAGGCCTGGGTAGGGCCTCTGTGCCCTTCTCCCTTTGCCTGTACACCCCGTATTAGGAACCTGATCGTTGCGCCTTGGCCGTTCTCCCTTGGCCTCTGTCCTCACTTTTGTGCTGGCGCGAGACCTCGGCCTCCATGCCGGCTGGTGCCCCTGGGGCCTAGCCTGCTCCTTGCCGTCTCAGGGCTTGTGGTCACTCAGTCTTGCGCTGGATGCTCGTGTTTCCGTCATTGGGCTGGCTCCCACCCAGGTGGATGCCCTCACCCCCTCTGGGCTCCTGTTTGTCCTGCGCCGGGTGGTTTTTAGCTCTGTTGCCTAACCTTACCCTTGCTTTCCCAGACCTTACTCCTAGCCCTTGAGGTCTTTCGACTTGTCCGCCTGGACTTGACCGTGGATCCCTTCTCCCGTTTGTTCGGGAGTTAGTGGCTGGCTTTGACAGTTTTCTCGCACGCTTCCTTTGGCTCCCAGCGAACTACCCCTGGTTCCGCTGTCTCCCTCGGGGGGGACCTGGACACGGTTTTTGGGTCGGCTTGGACGATGCCCTCTTTGTGTCTCGTCGTACGGGCTAGCGTCGGGCCTTGTTCGGGCCTAGCGTGTGGTGGGCGTGTCCGGGCCTAGCGCGGTTCCCGGCTTCATGCCCTGGTGTGCCTCCCGATTCCGTCTGGGTCTGTCTTTGGGGTCCCCCCTCCTCCCAGCGGTTTTTTTCAGGCTTCCGTTGTTCGATCTCTTGCGGGTTTCTTTGCCCCCTTCTTTCGGCACTGTGCTGCTAAGGGATCCCCGCGACGGGGTATTCCCTTGTTGGGGGTGGGTTCTCCTAACTCGCCTTCACTGGCGGCTTTCCCAGTTGTTCCTGGCAGGTCGGCTTGGTCGTGTCTTCCCGCCGTGTGCGACGGATCTTGTGCTTCCCCCTTATTACCCTCGGGGTCCCCTGGCGGCACGTTTGGTTGCTCGGCTCCTGTCTTTACGACCTGGGAGCCCTGGACTGTGGTCCTGCCACTTCCTACTTCGGTAACAGTTTGGGAGCTTCTCGCTCCCCGGTGGGGATGTCTGCTGGGGCGTTATCCCCCGTTGTGAGTCATTCCTTCATGTCTCACGTCGCGGTTGGTTGACGATTGGTTACTCCCGTTTCCTCGAGGCGTTGTTGATCCGTTTTCTTATCTCACCCTTTCGGGTAGCACCTCTCCGTTGGCTCTCTTCACTTTTCTATCCTCGGGAGATATTTGTGTCGAAGTCGCTGTGCTGTCCGCCGGCCTCTTCTTGGGGGCATCCTTATGCCAGTAGCCGGTGCTCGGCTGCGTGGCTTTTCTTGTTGCCTCCTCGATACCGATTTGCCGTTCGGTCCAGAAGTTTCTCATGTTAGTTTTCAGTCTGTCCTTCTACGACTTTGTCACCTACTCTCTGCTGACGTCGCCACTGGTTTGCTTCCTGCTCGGGCTTCCCCTAGCAGTTAGCGTGCTCTCGACTCGGGTCGCTTCTCGGGGCTCGAACTCGTGTTTCTGCGGAGCTAACCCCTGGGTTCTCCCCTCTGGTAGACTTCTCGGTGGGTTTCCCACTTGTCTACTTTTTTGGGCCCGGTTTGACTCTGGCCCGATCTGGGTTAGTGCTAGTTTATCATTTTTATCTAGCATTTGGACTGCTCTTTCTGTTGCCCGGTGCTGGTGCCGCTGCTCCCGGTATTGCAGAGGTGTGCCTCTTGTCTTTCCTCGGCGGTTCTGCCTACCTCCGATTCGAGGCCTTAATCGTCCCTCCCGCTCCTGGCTGTGACGCCTGATGTGGGACTTTTCGCTTATTTTTGAGACTTTGTTATCTGTCTCGAGCGTCCCGTTTTCTGGATCTTTCGGTCCGGCTAGCTCAGCCCACCGCCAGTTTAGGTTGTTTGGTTCGTCCTTCTGTAACGTTGGCTCGTTCCATTTGCCTCCTGTAAGGCCGTCGGTTCCTGACCCGAAAGCTCGCTCCCTCTTGGGATCTGAGTTTGGTCGGCGAGTCCCTCTTGGCGAAAGCCCCCATTATCCTTGGGTTCGCTCGCTCTATCCTCGCCTATTATGTACTCCTTCCGGGTCCCCTTTCCCGCTGAATTAGCTCGGATAATTTCCCTTTAGCTCTTCTTTCCGTCAGGGTTGGACTTTAGCTCTCACCCTCACGGGCCGGGGCCCTTTTTGCCTTCATTCAGTCTCTCCACCTTTCTCCTCCGGGTCTCTCCCCGTTGGTTCATCTGTGGTGTTTTGATCGGTCCCCCTACTCTAGGGGGGCCCGCTCCTTGGTTTTTTTGGATCTCCTTTGCACGGAGTGCTTCGGCCCTTTTTCTAGGGCCTACGTCCCATTCCATTCTCCTTCAGAGTTCTTCCTTTTGCCTATTCTTTAGGCTTTGGTTTTTCTCTTGTCGGGATTCTCGGCTGTTGGCTCTCTCCAAAAACTTTTTTGGCTAGGTCTTTAAACACAATATAAAGTCTGAGGTCCTGTTACTCACCCTTGGTGTAACTCCCTGTACAGGTGAGTTTATGGGCTTCCTGACGTTTGGAATCTAGATTCCATTTGTGTTTGTGCTCTGGCGTTTTTGACTCAGCCTTTGACTGCTTCCTATCCGCCTCTCGCGAGATATCATTCTCCACCTCCACATGAGTGTGCGAGTTCTGGTTGGTGATTGAAAATATTCATTCAACGTGGTTAAGGCATATGTTTCAGTCACATTGGTGTCAGGAATCAGGGTCGTGTAAGATTTATTCAAAAACACTTATGTGTTTATAAATCTCTAACTGAAGCCTGCTTTCTTCCCTTCCTTTCCAATGTGATTCCCTTCCAGGCCCGCCCCCGCAATGATAGTGATGTGGTGCGTCCAGTGGGCTATGGGCCAAAACGGAATTGGGGAAAGGGATGGGTCGACAGGGTGTGACCTGGGGTCACTGGTCAGTCCATTCTCTTTTTTAGGGGTGCTAAAATGGTATTTTGGGGCATTTCTCTTCTCATGAAGGAAAATGCATATGTTTCCGTCAACATTGGAAAGGAAAATAGGCTTCATTAATGATTTATAAAACAAATGTGTTTTTTTTGAATAGACTTGACTAAAGACTAGCCTGGTCACAATATTTAATCTTATGACCGTTATTGGAAAATTTACACTGTTTTGCAGCGAGGTTAAGCCACTTAAACTCGAACGTATTTTTGACGTTCGTCTTTTTTCCTAAATTACATGATATTACTAATATCTTTTGACGAAGGTTTAAAGAGTTTTGATTTTTGTATGTCCACTGAGTCAACTGCCATAGTAAATGCACGTAACATTCGCCAAATCAACCCGTTTGGAATCCCCATGCCCCATTGACAGGTCGTGTCCTACCCCCGACCATTTCCCAGATGTTGGATCTAAAATTTTGGAATACCGCAATCCTCCAACCTTATTCCCCATATATTGAAAATTTGGGATCCTCATTTAGGACTTTACTATGAGGGATGCACTTGTTGCTAAATGTGAGGATTTAGCTTTTTCCTTTCAGAACTCTATGTCAATAATCTTGGTGCTTGTCCATTGGATGACAAAAAAAAATGAAATATTACGTATTCCCCTGTCCAAGGTATGTTTGACTCTCCTTTCATGTTCTAGTGGACATTTTTTGAAATACATATTATGTCACTGTGGTCAGTCCACACTTTTTTTTAAAGGTGCCGGTTTGGAAATCCTGAAATCAGTTAAAGGGTGGGGGCTGAAAATTTTCAGTATAAAGGTGCCTCTGTAAAAAGGGTGGTCAATATAAAGGGTGGGTGGGTCAAACCCCAACTGCCTACTATTGTTCATTAGTGACCTCCGTGCTAATGTGGATATGGCCAACAAATATAAATCTTATAAATTATAATTGTCACTAATTTTGGAATATAAGTGCACATGTATGTGCAAATCCCTTGACTGGAAGTTTTATGTTGCTTGCGATTGATAACAAGGGGGGGTCCCGAAATTTTCAGTATAAAGGGTGCCTCAGTAAAATCAAATAAAAAGGGTGGGGGTCCAACCCACTCCCACTATTATTTTAGATAAGTATAATATGAATCATGAAAATGCTGTAAAAAAAAAGTCCTATAAGTGAAATCAAGTTTGTGGTGTGTGGTGTAGTCTTTAAAAGATCAATTTTTAATATTTTGTTATATCAGGGATGTGGTATTCAGAGTGTTTTTTTTTAATTTGGGTAATAAAATACTGAGATATTCATTGACGAGGAGGGATATTGTTCAAACATTCAGCCCCAATGCGTCTTGTTTAATGTTGAACAGTCAATTTGGATATATTTTTTATTATTCTTTATGGCCGATAAGGCACTGTGATATATTAGCATTTTTACCATTCAAATATTAAATTCATCATTAGAATCAACTGAATTTTGAAAGGGTAGTTTTTCTAGGACAAAACTTCGAGAGCAGGCGATAGACAAGAAGAAAGAATAGGGGGAAACTAAACTTCACCAAAAGGACCTTTAATATCACAGCAACATGTTGCTCAAGATTGCATTTTGAGTACACAGTTTTCCCTCACCAAGTACTTGGATTCATGTACTGTTTATGCCTGCTCAACCTTAAATGGTTCTTTTGGGGACCATGTGGATGCATCCCTTGTCGCTGTTGTCCTATAAACCTTCTCGTTAGGTGGCCCTCTACAACCGATCCAGTGAAATTTAGAGAAATTCATATCATAACAAAGATCAGTTTCATCCTGTCACTTTATAAGAGGCATGAGGACATTTCCAGAAATGAAGCGCCTCCAATTTTTTTGAAATGTTTTTTGGCCATATTGGAATGCTTACCGATGTAGGTAGTTCACAGCTGAAGAAGAACCCCAATACGCCAAAATTCTCTTATGTAATATGATGATGATTTGTATTTTCTGTTGTGCAACGGACAGTAATTTCAAAGCACGGTTTCCTAAGGGACGATTTGGATCGCAGGCCAGTTCAAAAACCAGGTTTGTAGTTATCTTTGTACGGTTTGCCAATGAACCTTCAATGTTCTCGATTAGTGGTCCACAACCGATCCAGTGCAATTTGGAAGACAATTTGAATTCCTCCTGTTCACTTCTAGCTAAAAAGCAGACAAAGGAGCCAGGGCCATTCTCAGGGGAGTCACACACGTGAACGAACTTTATTTGCCTCCAATGACAAAAAGCAACCAATCTGCAAAGTGGAAACATTATTTTTGGTTAGGTTGGTCAAAAATCGAACCAAAAATTAATGTTTGTTTGTTTCACTTTATAGAAGTACGTATGGGCAGTGGCGGATCCAGAATCGCAAAAGCAGGGGCAACAAGAAGAGGTAATACTGTGAGTTAACGGCAAAAACATGTTTTATTATGAGAAAACTTTTATTCAGGTAGGATTATTGTGTATCAAGTGGACCAGTAAACGAAATTCAGAGATACAAGCATGTGTAACGGTCTATTGTGGAACCATTTCAAGTGTTGTTGATAACATGCAACTTGCGCCCCCTGGGTTTTCCGATTCTGGATCAGCCACTGGGTATGGGAGGCAAGTAAAACTTTGGGGGGGGGGGTTCACATGGTGGAAATCCGAAGACTGGTCCCCTCATAGTGAAAATAACAAAAAATAGTAGAGTGTCAGCATGAGCTATCATTGTATCAAGTATAAGGTTAATCGGTCATGCAAACACAAGGACGAGTCCAGTAAGTGCAGGAACATTGTACCATAAACACAGTCATGTATTGTGATCTGTAAGCTGACAATTTTCAAAATCAGGCTGCCAAATTTACATCAAATTATTCACTGCGTTGAAACCTTAGTCATATGAAAACCAATTTGTCAAGGGCTCAGAGAAATCTTGCTGAAAAATTAGGTACTGTATAGCGGGAAAAAATTTGGTGGGGGGTTAATTTTAGCGCTTTTGTCGTTCTGCAGCTAACCACAAAGTTTAAACCCTGCAAAATGTTATTTTTTACATGGACTTTACTAAGTTTAAACTTGAATGTGCGAATACAAAACCCAATGAAATGTCCAAAACTGGTAAATTGCGAAAAATTAACCCCGCAAAAAATATCCCGCTATAGAGTACACAAAAGGCAGGGTTGCACTTGCATTCCACCCTTGGAACGCTCGCCCTACACAAACAAGTTATAAGGAAGTCTGGTTATATAAAACAAGTATTTTGAAGTGTAGGTTTTGAAGTGTAGGTTGTGAATGTAAGGTTTTGAAGAATTTCCTAAGGCAAATCCACAAAGGAGGGATCTCACTTTTGCATCTGAATGATGGCGTCATAATACTTTTCCACCCGAGGGAGTCCAGAAGATCAAGCAGGAGGTAAAGGTCTAATGAAACAAAGGACGCAGTTAGCCCGATTGTGGATGGGTGGAATGCAAGTATACACGAGGATTAGGACTAACATCATTGTGCTAAAGCAGCACTAAAGTAGATTATCTCTTTTGGCTTGCCTAGCATTTGAATCAACCCAATAGATTAGAATAAGCCCTTTCAGAGTTCCAAAATGTCCGACTTTTGAGCTGGTGCACAGCAATACCTGTATAACTTGAATGGCCTCTCTTGAAGATAGCCAATGGGGAATTGAAGCGCTGCAATGCAAGACCCACTTACATCTTGTGCTGGGAATTACATCATAGAATGCTGGGTAATGTGTTACATTTGCAATCTTTATGCTCTCAACTTAGTCAAAATTTAAGTTGCTCACTACACTGGTCCATCTTCTCTTGCTGATACTCATCTGACTAGAAGTACACCACCTCTCACTTGACCTTTGACATTTTGGAGTGCAATGTCTGAACAGGCTTTTTTCTCAAATACTAGAATTGCTGGTTGAAATATATTTTGTTTCCACATAATTGTTTAAAACACTTAATTCTTTTAATAAAACACTGAAGGGATAGAATATTCTAAATTTTTGCATAAATTGTTTGGTTTTAATATCCGTGTAAATATACAACAATAAACTATGGTGTAAAATCATGATTAGATACTATTATTTACTCTCTAAATCAACAGTTTTCTGTTAGGTATGATCACTCAAAAGATTTTTCCAAAATGCCATACTTCTGTGCTACTATTTGTGTCCAATTTTTTGGAGTGGCACGAGGCCAAAACTGGTTGAATCCAGATCCATGGTGGTGTAACATTTTGAAGATGACCACACAGAGGGTGTTTTAAACCAATCCCATAATGCATTGTAATGTGACTATACTTTATGTACCTTAGTGGATAAGTACTAGTGCTTGTGGGCTAAAATGAGCATTGAAAACATCAGGTTTTAAGGTGTTTTGCGTGATTCACATTCACCTAATCTTATTGAGGTGAAACTTAAAAAAATTATATGCATTGTAGGATGGGACTCGGATAACCTATGATGACCACAAGTTAAATTTAGATTCACTGAGCTTGGTTTTGAGTGCGTATTTGATATATGTATTTAATATAAAACTTACGAGTATGGTAGGTTTAGTATACTCAATTCACCTACATCAAGGCATTGACGTCAGTGTGAGATTTAGGGGTCATTCTGTTATTTTGGGTATGAACGCTTGTTTATGCCCGAGGGCTTGCACGAGGGCATGAGATATAAACACGTTCATACCCAAAATATAATGGACATGAACCCCGTTCATGTATACCATACTTTTTTACTAAATATACTTAAAAAATAAATCATTTTTTACAATAAAAATTCAGTTTGACATTGCAGATTTTTGACCAATTCGGCGTTCGTCACGGTCAGCATGTATAAACGTTGTTTATACATAGTCACGTGACGCGTATTGACCATCGGTACGCCGCGACATACAAGGTATAATGAATTGATGGTCACATCAGCCGATAAACCACCCCAACCCCATGCCCGCAAGCTTAAAGCTACAGCGTTTTTACACACGCACACAAAGACTGCATATATTGACGCTTGCATAAAAGGACACTGCATAGGTAGAACATCTCTGCACAGAGGTAAAGAAATGGACTATAGTACTTCGTAGTAGTTGTATTTTTGAGGGAGGTGGCATTTTAGAGACATCCCATTCCAGAGACCACTGCCAAAGTCAGAGATGGAGGAAAAACTGATGGATTTCAAATTGCCCTGAGATTTTATTATATTAAAAGCCAAAAAAACAGGGCTTTCTTGATCATTATTGAGCTTGAATTTGTTTAAATGGGAAGGGGATCCCCAGTACCTTCGATAGATAACACTTTTTACATAAGGCTCTCTTAGAATAATTGTCATATATTCGGAAGGGTAGTGTCACCACACCACCTCAGTCCCTTTGTTTTTACACCGAATTCTGATTTTTGCACCATCTTAAACATCAACCTGTTTCTATCGTTACCAACAAAGGTTATCCAATGCAGACAATCCTGAGTTGTATTTTTTGCCGATTTAAAACAGCTATTTGACCATTTAAAGTCACAAAAACCACATGGTCTTAACGGCGGGAATTTAAGCACATTACACGCCGTCAGGCGCAAGGTGCAGCATCGCGTCGCGTGTGAATTTTTGCTGCGTAATGAAGCGTGCGCGTATTTAATGTACTTTTGCGCGAACGCATCTTGGAAAAACGAAAAATAATATTTGAAAATGTAAACAAAGCGCTAATTTAGACCAGATGAAATTTCAATTTTTTTTATTTCTGGAGTTGAAAACAAAGGAGGTTTGATTCAATAGTGCATAAAGATGTATTTTCATCACTTGCACAACATACTCAATTTTGAAGTTAAAAGGTAAAGTTATTTGAGGAAGAGGGACAGCGTGAAAAGTCACTTTTATTACTAAAACACGGATTTTCTCAAAAATTTGGCAAATTTTCAGACAAGATAACTCCGAAAATACCGAAGTAAAAGGTGTGGTTTAACTTTCATATGATAGCAATCGGTCTTCTCTAGGGACAGTTTTCTCAATTTTTCATTTTTCGATTTCTAACTAAAGATATTCTCCAATATATATACTCAAATTTTGGAAAAGAAAGGTAAAAATCACACTTTTTTGACATTTTCCTTATATTTCGAAAAGCTCTATTTTTAAAAAATGAAAAAACCATCCCTAGACAAATTTGTCTTGTTTCTAAAAAATAACATAACAAATCATGAAAATTCAAATTGTTTTTGTTATGCTCTCTGGAAATTTTGGGGCAAAATCATGTTTTTTAGTATTTTTCTCAAAATACAGAAAGTTTTACATTAATCTGATGCCATCATCGGGTTCATCGTCCAATTTTCTTTCTAGAAATGTATACTTTTACGGACAATCAAATATTTGCAAAGTTACAACCCAAAATAGATACTCGGAAGCTCAAGGTTGACACTGCCCTTAAGTCAGAAATTTTGCACAGGCACTTAGACAGTAGCCACTCCATAGTGACATTGGCAGTGACCACCAAATATCTTCCGCATGTGCTTCATGCTCTGGGCACTGCTGGCCTACCTGATTGGTTAATTTGTTGACCGCATCACACAGTGACGTATTTGCAAAATTTGCGATCTTAATTCGCTCTATACTGTTAATTAAAACATATTTCAATTAAAACCTTGTTGAAAATTGCCAAAAAAGTTACATTTCAAATATATTTCACTGATCACCTTATTTAGAAATGTTAAATAAAATGTCATGTGAAAGCAACACATTAGTAATTTCAATGTCATGCAAATTGTTTGGGCAACTATGTCACTTTGTAAAAAACGACAAAATAGCAGCTCTACCATGAACTGAAAAATACGTAACACAAATGTCACCATGTGAAATGGCAAATACGGTACTGTGCAAAATAGATTTTTGATAAATATGTTGTTATGTTATGTGGACGATATAAGGTTTTGCAAATGCCTCATAATTAATCTTACTAGTTAAGCCATTTTGAGGGTTGAAATTTTTGGTAAATTGGTAGAAGTACAAAACAAACTTGTATGCCAAATTTCTCAAAAAAATGTTGGATACATCACAAAGTGACACGGCTGCTGAATTCCTGGTATCATTTTAATTGGTAACTAGCCCTTATGGGTTATAATCATGTAATGAGCCACAGAGATATTGAAAGTTGGTAGACCTGAGTGTAAACAATCAGCACTTTTTGTAACTGCTTAAAGGAGAACCTGAACCAAGAATAAACCACTAGAGCATTATTTTCGAGTGGTTTTTCTTTGTTTTCGCGTAAAATTATATTCGCGAATGCACGCTTACCTCGAATTTGAATATGCATGCGTGCATTATGACCCGATTTAAATATGCATGCGTGCATTATCAGGGGGTGCATCATCAGGCGTGCATTATTAAACAATAGAATTTAATAATGCACGCCAGCACGCATGCTTTTACTTCCCCCTCAAGTGAAAGCGCTTGAACAGTTCACTTGCCATGGGTAATGCATAATACCAAGGCCAGAACGTTCAATACCACAACCTCCCAGGTTATGTGGCTATACGAACGGGGAAAGAATCTATTGCCACTCACTACAGAGTATATACCTTAAATAGGAATCTTATTTCTATGGTGTTAAAAAACATGCAACTATAACGGCAAAAGGTTCCTACAATTATCTATTTTAAAATCTGCGGTGTAAAACCCGTATTTTGACCTCATACAAATATATGCGATACATCAAGAACTTAATGAATAATTATCGGCATGTAAATCAACTGCGCTTATTCATCCAAACCGATTCTGAAATAAGTATTGACTAATGCGTAATCGCTACGTTCCATTGTAATCATGGCAATTATGTCGAAAGCTAACCTATTATTGATCTGGTCACGCCATCGAAGTTTTTTCACATCAATACTACCATTGTATAATTTTTCACACCTTCTCTTCCCAAATGCTTGCTACTTTATGCTACTGTTAAGTTTTTTTAAGTAATCCAAAATATGGTCAAGAAAAGATTTATTAATAATGGTATGTATGTTTTGATGGTGCAAAATAAATTTGTGGTTTATGACAGATAGGGCATATGAGTGGAGTGCAATTCGCGGATATAATTGCATGCTTGGAGGCATTAAATAAAGTAATATATGGATAACGTGGCCACTGTGAGCACTCGCGCTAAAGCGTTCGTGCTCACAGTGGCCCTGGTAATCATATTTAATTTATAATGCCTCCAATCCAGCAATTCTATCCCCGAATTGGCACTAAAACCCTAATACATTATCCATACATAACTTGTACAACTAACTATGAACACATACGGTAGTTTTCATGATAATACGGAATCATACTAAACATAAAATTGAATTAAAACCATTTTGTCTGACCACGCTCTATTTGAAATTCGCGCTAAAGTGGAATGTATATGGATAGGTATCTGTCTAACTATAGCGGACGGCACATTAGCATCATACTCTGTCACATGTGACGGTTTCACAATGTTGTATTTCCTATGGGGTGTATAATGACGCAAACAGTGCCGGCGCACAGTGTAACATTGTCAGTGTACTACTCAATAAACTATTTGCCTGTGCATGCACACCCTCGCACTACTGCCTTTCCTCAAAATGAAAATAAAACCTACTCAAAAATTTTACTTGGAATTTCTACCAGTACTAGTACTGTAAATATTATTGAAGGCCTATAGGATTTTTTATAAATAAAAAAAGAAAAACGTAAAAAAAATAAAAACTTTAAATATTATTTCTTTTCTTAAAAAGTATGACACATCAATATGAACAGCAATGGTCATTCACCCTCTTGACCTTGTTGATTTACCGGGTACTACAAAATCAATATTATGTCATCGGACTGTTTACAAAAAACAGGGCCTATCATAGCTTTTCACAACAATATAAAGGCAATACAACTACCCATGGCTGTTCCATGTGACATACAGGATGGTAAACTACAGGGTGTAAAATCACACTCTGCAGTTATCCACAAACAGAGTTATATTTTGATTAGATGTCCCGTCAACCAGGAGAGCGTCGGCATTTTTGAATATGTACTACTATGTATACCACTATTCACATCCAGCAACAAAGTCAAGTGGTTTTCAATAAAAGTCAACACTTTGTCATAAATTGGTTTCCCAATAGGCCTTTCTATCATGCTTTGAAATAGATACAATGTATTCACGGGGGCCTGTCTGTTCTAAAGCTTGTTTATTGGCTGGCTAGCTGTAACACACAAAATGAATTTAGTTATTTACAAGTGTACACACTGTGCGGCGGTATCGCATAACACGTTATAACACTAGCACGATTTTAAATAGCACATGGTCAGACTCGATTGTTTTAATTCATTTATTTATGGTTAATAATTAGTTTTTTCTGCATGAAACCCCTTTGATATCCATGGTCAATAGTTATTTTATAGAGTATACCTTGTATAATTGTTATATGGTTCTCTCTCCTTTAAAGTTCACATGCAACACAATCACATATACCCAAACAAAACTTCCAATGTAATACTATTTATTACACAGGCTTTGCTTTTCACATTTTTTCATAGATGCCTGATATTTTTGTTGCTTATCTTTGCATACGACCCATTGGTGCCTGGTTTTTGTGACTTGGCTGAATTGTCATGTTCACGATTTGTACTTAAAAATTAAATTGTACATTTTGGACATATTTCATAATATTTTTAAGGCAAGGCATTAATGGATTGCACCAGAACTGACAGAAACGTGGGATGTGTAAATTTGGTCACCCTAAGTGTGTCGCCTTGATTATAATTAAAACACTTCAAATGGAGGCATAGAAATAAATGAATACATAAATTGGATGATTCTCCATTCGAACCCTGGCTGGGCTCCAGTGAAGTGGCGTCGTGGAACTTTTGTCAGGGCAAAAGACAAGTCTCCCCGAGTTTTCGTCCCAAGGTGGTCACGCTTAAGAGGGTCGGGTTCCAAGGCAGCTGGAAACCAGGTAAATCATCAATGCTCATTCCTTTTGTTCACTGCGCGTTGGTTATCATAAAAGAAACAGGGGGGAAGACGGCACACAATTAGGGCGCGATGGGGGGTACCATCCTAGAAGTAGCTTTTTTCCTACCCAAAAGGGCGCGTGCTGCACTTCAAGTGACACAAAATGGGGTCTGGAACGGTTTTTTTTTTAAAAAAGTTTTTGTACTGTTCACACAACATTTAACATTTAACGTTCACAAGGGAACCAAGAAATTTATACCATGGCTATATGATCGTATCAGACCACATCATGTTTTTGGTCGTTGCTATTATATGCAACTCACTATCAACCTTTGATATGAGGGCATTTACTTTCTCAGCAGCGGGATTGACTCTTGTCCACCTGTGAATTGTCACCATTCTGAAATGATATCGCGCATCGATATATAATGCAAGCATCGTTTTTTTTAAAAAAATAAGAAATAGAATAATTGTTTGCCACAGAGCATCCCATTCTTAGCAGTCATTTTGATAAGATGACGATTTGATCATTCCGACCAGGCATCGCACAAAAATGGGATCTGTGGACAAGTAGCAATAAACGCCAGCTAATACGACATCCCTACTTTATACAATCCCCATCACCCCTGCTCATCTCACCACAGAAGTTTGAATGTTGTGTGTCCCAATCTTGGATTGTATACACTGTTGAATCTCTTTTGACCCATCCCTAGTGGCCCTGCTGGTCAGTTGGTACTTGCCTTACACTACGCTAGTTTTTTATCACAGAAGTTTGGTTAGGGAAAAACGTACTCTAGACATTCACATGTTTTTTCACCAAGACATCATGTCCATGGTTCTTATTGCTTGCAGTATTTGAGAAATGGCTTCAAATCGTGCTCATTTGAGTTGTCGTCAACATGTACACCCCTGCAGAATCCAGCCGAATGACATCATATAGGATCTGAGTATTAGGGTACTACTCACATAAGAATAATTATGGGTGTAAGGCACCAAAGACCACTTAAAGACACTATCAGTGATTTGAAAAAAAATATTTGGAATTTGCAGGAAAACTTCAAGTGCGGATAAGTCTGTAAGAATTCTCATAAGTACTTTTCCACCTGTAGAATTGACAGAAAAGGAAGAAAAAGGCAGTGTTCTATGATACGATTCCCATTCAATACGTGTTGTAGTAAGTGTCCGAACGGCAGGACTGACTCTAAAATTTCGATTCTGTCCTTTATAGGTTGATTTCGGTCTTATCATTTGCAGGGTATGTAGGATACCTGTTACTTGTTAAATAATGCAAAAATCTGAGTTTTGATGATTTTTCGATATTGATTTAGCAAATCACTGATAGTGTCTTTAAATCTTTGGTTGGAAAAGCAAAAATGCCTGGGATCATAACTTGTTGACAACATCTCAAATATAAGATCACTACCAAGCCCCTTCATCAAAAGGGTATAGTCATTGATTTTCGCAATACAACGTCCAACAAACATTTCCAACTGGTGTACCTCCTGTAGTCCCAGGAATTGATCTGCAACTTTTCCTCTTTCATGGCTAATAATGTGGATGAGCTGACAATCATAGTCAATGCAAGGTCAGTGTTCTATCAATGTATACTTTGGGTAATTGAACTTTGCCCCTCTGTTGCCGATTAGACTTTCTCCAAAAAGCGGGGGGGGGCCTAGATCTTGCATGGGTTACAACCAACGGCAGAGACATGAAGAGAATGAATGACAAAAGTAGAAGGCAAAAGTTTAATCCAGCAAGTAAAATTTTGTGATCCAAAAATAATGTCACTGTTCAATTTCTAGATCAGAAGTGGATTTGCCATTAGCATCCCATGCTGTTGTTGACCAGTCTTGTGTGACCTTTGTGGTTTAATAATATCAATGAGTACGAGGTCTATGATATCATGAAAACGAAATTTTTTATGAGTTATGGTAAACTTAAAAGTTAGCCTACAAATTACCTGGATGTCTTCAGCCTCTTTTGTAATGCCCCTATTATATTTTTGGGTATGTGATTGTTATGTGTAAAATATATCTGTGTTATTCCAATGCTAAGACGAAAAGTTGTGAACAAATTGAAGAAAGAATTCTATATTTTGTGAAAATGTGCCAGTGCCGCTTAGGGAGAATTTTGCGTTCTAGGCTTTTGCTCTGACTTGCTATATTCAAAGAACATAGCTGTGACCCGCGCCATGACCTTGACCTGGAAAATGGACCTTTGACCTAATAAACATATGAGGGATACCAATGTGCACCTATGACAAAGTTTGACAGTTTCCAATGAACCTCTAATTTTCAATTGAGTCAATTTTCCATTTTAAGACTATTTCTCAAATTGACCCGACATGACTTTGACCTTGCAATGACCTTTGACCTAACAGTCACATGACGGACCCCATGGTGCACCTATGACACAAGTTGGTTCCAATTGAACTTCAAACTTTCAATGAGGTCAATTTAAAAAAAAAACAACACAATTGTAAAAAATTAACATTTTGTGACACACACATCCACACACACGCACCATGGATTGCAAGTGGTCCTCCACCTAAAGCTGGCGGCCCACAAAAGGTATGACAGGTTTGAAATTCGCTCAACCACAGCAGCTGGAAAAGTATTTTAAAAGGAAAGCTGAGTGGAGTGGAGGAGGATAGAGGAAGAAGCATGAGATGAAAAGGGGAAAAAAGGGAAGAGGGTGGTAGAAGGGAAAAGGGAAAAGATGGAGGTTGATTGGAAGTTTATCTTAATCATGTTCATGGTGGTAATCGGGTTGTTGACAACCATGTGACCCTGGGATCACTAGGACCCAACCAGGGTAGCGCTAGTTTAGAAACAAGGGGTCCAGTGGAACCCTTAGTACCTTGAATTTAAAAATTCGGGGGTAGTACTGAATTGTGGGGGTCCAGAGGGCGAGTGGTGTGGCCACTTGTGATTTACTTGGAGTACGCGACATAAAATTAGATGTTGTACTATGGGGCCGGCCTAGTACAGGGAACCTTTACATTGTTTTAAATGTGAAATGCAAAGATGAGAATGACTCGTCTGACATATGCCCAAAATTTCAGTATGACTCCGTATGTGTACTGGGCCGGCATTTGCATTCCAGTGTACGGTTATTAACACCTCATTTTTCAGCTATATACATACCTGTGCTTAAAGGGATTAGCAGCGATTGCTAATCCGAAACACCGACAAAAATATCAAAATCATTTTTATATTTTGTACTAGCATGGATATGCGAACATAACTGACAAGTGGTGGCTTGAAACCGTGTAGAGAGGCAAGGCAGTAGTACGTTTTATCTGATTCTGTAATTTCTTACGTGCGTATCAAAATTCCAACTTGAAGACAAAAAAGCCTTTCAGGTGAATACACAGATTTTCAGCGCGATATTGTGCACAATGATAAAACAGTTTGACCTCAAACACAAACTTATTGATTGTTGTCACTTCTGTACTGGTTTGGAAAAACCACAATCACCTTTAGTGAGGATTTGAGACGCCGTCGATGATGTTATTTGCGGGAGACGTTATATGACAAAATTTCCTCCAAATACTTCATTTTTCCCTCTTGTGGGGTTAGTTTATACAATTAAGCACTATTATGGAATGAGCAATTATCCTGATTTATAAGTTAAAAAACACAGGCATTTCAATTTTGTTCGATTCTCTGCATATCGCTGCTAATCCCTTAAGTGGGATTGTTCATAGTCTAAAAGATAAACTAGTTAATGATATTTTTACCACACTATAAGAACACTTTTGTTAAATAGAATTGTTGTTGTTACCCAGGCTGGGATGTTTCACTTAATGAAAATAAAAAGTAAATGGCATAATTATCTTTAATAGTTTCTAAACATAAAGATATGACACATTCAAAATGAATGTTACACGTATCATTATTTCAATGCGATTCTTTTTTATTGGCTCAACAAAGTAAACCTAGTCTTAGGTAAAATGATCAGCGTTAATCTTCCTGAAATGTTGTTCCCCTTGCAAATCAACATACTTTGCAGAAAATCGCCGACTTGTAGTCGTAGTACAAACAGGGAGGGAAATTCTACCTCCCATTTCGGTACAGCTGGGAGCCATCCTGTAACCATGCAGTTCATTCCGTTGAGGCTGCCGAATTCCTAGTGGTTTACACAATACTAAATCTCTCCCATTTCTTCTGATTGGGTTCTTCAGACTAGTTTCCGTGCCCTTTACGGCCCCACCCGGTTTACGCCATTGTCCATGGCATTATCACTGTGTCAGTGTCGCCTAGTTCTGCCGTGGTTCACAGATTTCACCATCTCTCTCTCCGCCATTTAAATCTTGTCAACAATTCGCCGTCGATTTTTCGTACTTCCCCACAATGCAGTGTTAAGTTGAAGCTTCGAGTCACATTTTGTAGAACTATGTCGGCGAGAGGGAGAGAAGCGCCGGATTCGAGCAAGAAGCGTTTTCGAACGGCGAGACATGCGCCATCTGCAATCGCACCGTCATCAGCTCACGTTATAATGTATTGTGTGTATGCAAATTGTGAAAATGGATCATCGACGGGAGTTTGTTGCTAGTACTTACATTCTACCACATACTCATTCCCATTACCAGAGATTGTGGGAATTACTGCATGTGGAATTGAGACTAATATGGCAGCATTATGTTTTACATTTTTTTCTGATTCATTATACACAAATTATGAAAACAATCTTATGAAACAGCTGTTGTTTTGATGTAAAAACATCATTTTAGATGTCTAATTTTTTAGTGTGAAGTACCGAAATAAAATATCGCGTCTGGAGCGAAACGCAAACTTTAGCGTGACCCCCTGACCATCCTGAATTCAGCAGACTTGTACGGAGTAAACTGCATAATTCTGCAATTTATTAGGAAAGTCTGCTGTATTCAGGGTGGGTCACTAGTGACCCAGGGTCACTAATGTTTCGACGTTTTTTTTTTTAACCCCGTTCTATCTTAATTCTCTGAGGGTTTGGTCAGATCACTTTCTTTTGATTGTTATGTTTGGGTTTTGGGTTTAGTTTTTTTGTTTTTTTAAGGGTTTTAAAAATTATGTATTATCATTAAATCACTAATATTTAAAGAGACATATTACATAGATATTGGTTATCACTCCTATACCCAGAACGGTGAACCCCCAAACTACCCAAACTTCAGCGGAAATCCACTGTCACCACAGGCCTCTAAGATCTACAAACCAAATGCTGATTCAACAGGCATCACTCCTCACATAGACACCATTCTCAGGTGGAACCAGAAGGTTTTCACAACGGCAGATCAACACTCACCAGATACTTGCCTCGCGGGTTAAAATTAAAGAGTTTATTGCTTTTGACAGTGTCACAGGGATTTAATGTTGGTTTATCTCACCCAAACTTACGGGTGTTCCCAGGATGAGACTGTCAAAGCAGTTGCCACCAGTATTTAGCTTTGGGGCCAAGACCATTGATGGCCCACAAAGGAGTTCCTAATATCTAATGATACTCCGTTGATTACATCCTCAGACAGACACTTGAATCATGAACGACAAGGGAGGGACTACCATCAAACCAGGGTATAGACGTCATCAAAAAAATCACTATCACAGACTTACTATGCAGAAAATCTAGCCATAGCAGACAGATCTGAGTGATGCACAAGAATCTACTAACACCACTTGAGAATGCTGCAGAGAAAGTTGGTAAACACGACAAGACGACAGAATATCAGACCTCTAAGAGGTCAGCGCTTTAAGTACCCAGGGTCCTATTGCCGATAGCAAGAAAAGGTAATATGTCATGTAAAGACCCGAGCTTAAACTGCTGCAATAAAATACATATCACTATGATGCAGCTGGTAGGTATCTCCAATGTGAGATTTTGGGTTCCTACTGGAAATCAATTTGTACCCTAATTCTGTCCCACGATGCACCGATGATGTCCAAATAGATGTGTCACTCCGATGCCTGCTCGCGGTTTAGTGGGCATCCTTCAATACGCGTGCTGCATTTTATGGTGCCAAATATTACAATGCTATCAAGAGTGAGTTATACAATAAAATTTATGTGCCGAGTGGACTCTGGCTGAGAAACCCAAAATCCACGCATTCAACGCAGCCGAGATGCTGTTCACCATTGCAACACAAAATGCCACTGTCCCGTCATTAAGTTGGGGATTTCAGATGAAAAATCCTGCTGGAAGTTTTAAGCAATCACTCAATGTATTAAAGGGAGGACTACCCCTATTTGGGCATGGTAAACTCCAACAAATAACAACACAAGGGGACGTCTGAGACTACTTGATCCTTTGCTGATAACAGTGATCAGGAAAATTTTGCTCGGACAATGGGGACAGAGGATGACCTTGGAGGGATAGCGCCATGTATCTGTGCCGGTTTGTGCTACATCTGACATGTTTGTCTCTCTTAAGGAGCCTGGTATAGGTTGCATCCAGCTAAAATGTAACGATTTCTACATGTCAGTATGCTCCATAACAGTGAATTACTCTCTACACAAATTCAGAAAAGATAATGGACAACTGTTGTCTAAACATTGGTGACTGCAAGGAGATCAATTGAGAACAGATCATTCAAAGACAAGGGGTAGATGGAAACAGGACTGGGATCAGATAAATTAGTACCGTCTGGTCCTTTGGAAAAACATTAATCGAAGTATTGGGGTTCAGGGTTTTTTTAAAAAAAATGCAACATTTACATTGTCTGCAACATTTTTGGGAGTTTTACACCAACAAGGCCCCATCTGCAATAGCTTGCCATGTGATACATCTTTTCTTATTAAATCTTATACCTGCCAATACCTGGCAGCTATTGCGATGGGGCCTTTTTGCCCCAAACTCTATTTGTTCGGTTTTAGAAATATCCCGAATAGGATCTTATACAATGTCACAGCTATTCTGGTTTGTTAACATGCAAAAGATGACGACGCATGTCATGGGGGACATGTCAGTTCTCTACACTGGGGTCTTCTAGGTCTGGAACTATGGTTGTCCGGGGGGGTTCTGGAGTTTGTCGGTGTACCCATGATCAGTTTCCAAAAAAAAGAGACTGTCAAAATGCAGGGACTACCGCTAGGGGTGGTATCAAATCACACTATTCAAGTTAGTCCCACTAGGGGTCTCCAAATTCAGGTAGATTGTGACTGGTCATTGAAAAACATGGGAAGGAAAGTACTTTAACATGTCAGTAAAATAACGCTGCAGTGTGTAATTTTCTTACGTAGTACAAGTGTTTTTTTCTCATATAAACATTTGTTTTCTTTAAAAGGTATATTTTTCTTCAAGTATTGAAAGCGGTTCCGATAGGGCGTATCCTTTTAAGCATATTGGTCCCGTTAGGGGTACATTTCACCGAAAACGGGTATATTTCAATGCATATAGTCCCGTTAGGGGGGTATATTTTCACTGTAAAATTGTCCGTTAGGGGTCAATCCGAACACACAGAAAGAGCATGGGTATACAACAAACCTCCTTCCAACATATTCAAAAATTGCTGTTAACAGTGAGAAAAATCCTCATGGATGGTGTTATGGCCCAACGTGAGGAATTTTTCACAAAATTACATTTAACTTTCACAGTATTTTGAGGAAAAAAGGTTCCACTCTTGCAATCTTGATAGGAATAACCCTGATTTAAACCCAGTTCTGGTCTGTGTCATATGGGGGACACCCATATAGTTGGCGGTGTTACATTTTTATCCTCCTTTCTAGGTTCAACAATCGGATGCAAGAGCAATGAGTGTTCAATTGATTTACTTTCGGACTCTTTCAAAAGCTTTATTATTCTACTTTCTAAATTTGTATTGCATTTGACATTTAAACATTTGTTTCATTAGCAAAAAATCAAAATACTAACGAATGGTAATCTGGTGAGTGGCAGTGAGGAGTGCAGTGTTGGAGTATGTAACACCTCAAGGGGAAAAAGAATTTTTTGTTCTGACACACTATTGCAAGTGGTTTATAATTTCAGACAGAATGTGCTTTAACATAATACTTAGCCTTTCCTGGTGCATATTGGTAAATTTTGAGCAAATTTAAGTGGTAATTTACCCTGTAATTAATACCATTAAATGATTAAGTTGATCCCGGTCACAACCCATTGTTAATGTTTATGGGAAAAGAAAAATTAACAAAATCCAGAGGATATTAGTGTCAACAAATGTAAACAAATGCAACTGTAATATAGCCTTGTAATCTTAAAAAGGTCTACACAAATGGTAATTATAAATTGGGTAAGTAAAGCACTATCAGTAGATTGTAAATCAGCAAATCGAAAAAAATCATCAAAAATCCGATTTTTGCATGTATGGAACAAGTACAGGTAGCCTAACATACCCTGCACTGATAGACCAGAAGCCAACTAATAAGGACAGAATCGGAGATTTTAGTCATACTGCCGTTGGACACTACTTACAACAAGATATAATGAACGGAGAATGTATCTCGGAACACGGCCGTTTTCTTCCTTTTCTGTCAATACGACAGTTGGAAAAGGTTAACTTATGGATTTCTACGGCTTATTCCTTCACTTTGAAAGCTCTTCCTGAAATTTAAAATAGTTTCAAATCACTGATAGTGTTTCTAAATATCTAAACTTTTAACACTATTGGGTGCTATAAAGTGGTCAACATTTTGATCTAACAATTTTACCGTTGCCCCAGTTTATGTTGATCATGACATAGGGTGTAGTATTAGTATGAGCAGGTCAAAAGTAGTGAAAAATGTTATAATATACTCCTTTATAACTATACTGTTGAAGTACTTATCTCACAGGAGATCCTCAAGATTTCCTGTTCATATGTTAATTGTTGCTGTCACATGCTGACATGAAACATGATCTGTATTCAATCTGAAATGAGACACCTCATTAGTATCAAAACTTTATTTGGGAAAAGTAAACAAAGCGGTTGTGTAACATTTGAAAGCTGATCCCGCAGTTCGGCTATAATTGATTGGGGTATCAAGGAAGTGCTCATCATTGATGCACCTTTCTCATGTAGTATTTTAACCACAATACACCCTATACCATTTTTTAACTGTGTTACACATTTATATGGCCATACCAGAACTTACATTGAGTGTCCAAGGACAATAGAGTAGCCTACTGTTTTCACATTTTCATAAATATTCACTCTTAGAACATGGCCTAAAGTTTGAAAAAGTTTTTAATTAGTTTTGTGCACCCTGTATTACCATCTGACGTCATCAAAACATCTTATAATTATATATTGATTGAAGCTTCTGTTCGTCCCTGTAATAAATGATTTGGTTTGGAAGATTCTTACCAAAGGATGAAATACAATAAAGTATTAATGTGATGAACACAATGTGTAGTTTTCACAATCACCCTATATGTTTTTGACCCCCCCCACCCAACCTTGTATACAACCATCAAACTAGTATAGTATAAATGGATTCCTGAACCATAAGCTTTCCACAAATATTATTTGGGTTATGGGGTGGCAAGATGTATAGTTTGATACCACAGAGTAATAAATAGTGAAAGGAGGGTAAAATCACCAAATTGGGTGGTAACGCCAAAAAAAGTCCAACATAAGACACATGACCTTCTACCAGTTATGCTCCCTTTCAGAATACAGACAAAGAGATCTTCACTTGAGGTTATTTTATGGACCAACTAAACCTTGCGTGGAAATCAAATACTGTGGGTTATCTGCTCTTGAGGACTCTCTTATGAAGTCGTCTCAGACCTTGGACATTGAAGATCACTTGCAGCGATTGGTTTTCAGCAGACTGAAAGGACGAGCAAGGCTGAAGCCACAGTTCTCTACCATAAATAAAAAACAAAAAACATTTCCCAACATGCAGCAGCATGATATGCATTCAAAACCTTGATTTTGTAGTGGTAAGAGTTCAGCGATTTTTTTTAATTTCGCAAAACTAATCAATGCTTTAATATTACAGACACATGGAGATGCACAATCCAAAAAATCTCTCAAGGATAATATAATTATGGGATAATTTACTAACATTTCTTCACATTGCCATGGGTATTAAAACCACAAGACTATTTGGTTCAGTCCGATTATTTTAAACTTTGTTTCCCTATCAAACCAATTTTAATATTCTTATTCAGTGGGCCAGGTTTAGTATTGCAAATAATATGCAGTAGTATTAGTGTGTCATCATGCAGGGTGCTATAATCAGGTCAGGTATCCTTTTGAGGGCCTGCTACTCGGTATCCTGGTAACCAGTACTACCTGTCCCGGGCAGAATTGTCGGCGGCTAAATCCGGCTTATAAACGTCACCCCCATCGATTGTCTAAGGAACTCTGATGAGGAGGGTACTGGTTACCCTGGGAAGGAAAAAGAAGATTTACCTACAAGGGCGTATCAGCTTGGAGAGCTTGGCGGCAATCCAGCACATTCTGCTGTATGGTGGGAATAGTTGCCCAACGGCTAGGCCAACCCCCGAAAACTGGATTGGCATCAGGAAGGGCATACGGTCAATTATCTTATGCGCCAATATATCCTCACACAGCAGTGTTGGCGAGTGTGAGGTGTATCGGCCACCCCCGTGAGGGGCAAAACCGGATTAAAAAACTTGGTCTACTAACTAACAAAAAACCCACGGATCAGCAAAGCGGGACGCGAAGCAGAGGTTAAAGTTGCAATGAGAGATGTCAAATCATAATATTTTTCTGTGCTAATTGTAGCGATTTCATTAAAAAGCACCAAAGCTTTTATTGGCTGGCAGAACATAACTGAAAAGGGCTTAGCAGCGATGTGCTAATCCCGAAAAAAAATCGAAAAAATCATCAAAATTAATATTTTGTATTGTGTTACTGGAAGGGAGATGACAAACATAACCTTGAAAGTGGTGGGCTGAAACCGTGTCTTAAAGACAAGGCAGTACATTTGAATCTGAATTCTTAATTTCAACGTGCGTATCAAAATTTCGACATGAGATCAAAAAAAGCCTTTCTCGTGAATCTCCCAGATTTTAAGCGTGAGTATTGGTGCACAATGATCAATACAGTTTGACCTCAAAAAAAATATTATTGACGTTGTTTATTCTTGTGCTAGTGTAAACCACACCAAATCAGTGGTTCTGTGTAGATTTTAAGACGTCATCACTGTATGTCTATTTGCCGGGAGACGGTATGACAAATTTCCTCAAAGACGTCATCATTTTTCACTATTTGGGGTTTGTTTCTACATTAAGACAGTTATATAAGTTTTTATAGGGAATTGTGCACATTTATCCTGATTTATAAGTAAAAACAGAGATTTCCACATTTTTCTATCTCTCGCAATATCGCTGATAATCCATTAAAATGAAAACAAAAGGTGAATTTGTCTAGTGTTAATATTTCAATAGAAAACATAGGGCTGAATTTCGTATTGGTCCAATATGAAAAATTAGACAAATTTCACAATTTTTGGGTACCCAAAGAAGAAACAGTTCTCAGCTTACTCCTTCAGATGGGATATTTTGATAGAAAGCTTTAGACTAGTGCACCAAATCAGGAATTTTAACCATTTCGGACACGTTATTTGAAATCTCTCGTTGCACCTTCACTTATGCACGTTATAAACCAAACATGTTTATACTGATCTCATCACTCTTACCCAGTAGGTTGGGTTTGGGGTAGTCAGGGATTAGTACTCTACCCACTTGATACAATAATAATCCTATATGAATAGAGAGTTCTGAGAAGGAATACGTCTCCTTGTCTAAACCTGTTAGTCTTCGCCCATTGCCAGCACTTGATGATCCCGGTATGCCACTGTATAGGTTATGCAGTTCACCACAGGGTGGATAGTACGGGTGTTGGGTTCATTTTTGACAGTCATATGTTCAGTGAGTGATTGGTTTAGTTGTAGGGTGGATTAATGTTTTCAAACTAATGCAAATACGACTCTTTTAATATTATAACCGGTCAATAAGGTAAAGCACGTTTCTATATCACTATGCTTTGTTAGAAGTTCGCGTAATCGATTTGTCTAGTTAAAGTTTTAAGTTAAATACGGTTTGTCCTGCTAACGGGGGTGGCCGGATTCACCTCACATCAGAAATGATGTGGACTATGAGGATTTATTGGAGCAACCGCTAATTGACTGGATGCCCTACCTCGGCAACAAATCGACGGTTTTTGCGGGGGGCTAGCCCTTTGAGCACAACGCCCACCACACAGGCAGCATGTGTGGATGGCCGCCATTAGCTATCCAGAGCTGACGCACATTGTATGCGTAGATCTTATTTTTCATTCTACATGGTAACCAGCTACCCTCGTCATCGGATTTCCTTAAAACCCGATAGGGTGATGGGGCTTAGGACACAAACAACCGGCCTGGGGACAGGTCAGAAGAAAGTACTGGTTACAGGATACCAATCGCAAACCCTCAAGAAAAACCTGACCTGCTGACACTATGCAAGAGTTATATAAAGGCTTTTGTGCACATCACACCCACCCCCCACCCAATCTGTGGTATATAACATAAGACCACACAACAATTGTGTTGTGGGGGTCAACAAGTTAGGGTCCAACATTTGTGAATAAAAATCTATGGCAAAAAATCCTGGCAATTGGTCACAGACACAAAATACAGATCATCATTTAATACGAGTTTTCTGCGATTACCCCATTTCAGAATCACGAAACTTCCAAATGAAAAAAATAGTACTTTATTTTGCCAAAAATCTACAAAAAAAACAATTCACAAACTTAATTATGGCCCTTTATTGCGGGACCCTATGGACGAGCTAGGGTACCCCTAAAATTTGGCAACTGATGGGACCGGGGGTAAGCCTTGATGTGTAATGTAGAACAGACCCCCAAATGGTTTAATCTATTTTGACCTTTGATATTATTATTAGTGCCTGTGTGATTGACTGAGTTGGTTCTCAGGATGCAGCTACTGGACGCATTTGGTACTTTGCTCGAGTACAGCATAGTAGACCCTTAAAATGCTAGCTATCATAAGGCTTCTGTTGCCATTGTGCAAAGTCTTTATGTCCTATCTGTAATGAAAAAATGATAAAGCAACATATTAATAATGATAATAAATAATAAAATTAAGATTCTGTCAGATTTGATCCCATTGGAACCTCGATCGGGCTGTTTTTTCAAGTGTGGAAGGAAGGACGAAAACATGAATGAAAAAGAGTGATTTGAGCTGATTTTGGAGATTTAAGGGGTACCAAAATGCAGGGCAGGCCGGTGGGGTCGCTTCGCGACACCCGGAGCCGGCCTGCCCTCGGCCAAAAAAGGCGTTTACTCATGAAAAATCCATGAATTAACCCATTAATCTGCCAAGAAGCGGATTGTTTTTGGCAGTCCTTGTGTACGACGGCCTCTATGGGGAAAGAGTTGAAAATTAATCATACTGGATCTGACAACTTCTCCAAAGTTTGAGTTGAAGTGGTCTTTTCTTAGAGGCATCCAAAATTTAAGGTGATCCTCATTGCTCGGATGGCACATATTAAGCTATATACCGATGGAAGCTATTTTATCGCGATTTTATATGTAACGGTGCCATATTTATGCTACTCACCATTTGGTTACACGAGGCCCATAATGAAAATCGTCTTTCCAGCAACCACCCATTCAGCAAAAGTCAATACTATTGACTTGGGCGCTGTGAGGGTGGTGACGTCACCGTGTGTAATCGTCTATGCAATGCGAGAAAAACAATCATCCACATTAACTTGTAAAGGTCGCTTCGCGCTTTCGAAGAACTTACATTGTTTTCTCTAAGAATGTGCTAAACTTTAAATCAGAATTATTAGTCACACATACAGATACAAGATAAACTATCTGTTGGGTGAGTATCTGGAGATTTGACGGGCTCTATCCCACAGAGCAGGTGGTTTGAGTCGGCATTTATACATGTGAATCTTGTGACAGTATTGGTACAATTTGTTGATGGTTAAAAAAGTGTCGCTAGTTAAAAGTTAATTACCGCCAGGTACGCTCGATGAGCCAAGGGGACTTTACGGAAACCAATAGCAAAGCCAAACAGTTGATTATTAAAAAAAGTTTCATAATAACCCTAACGCGAGTACTGTTGATACCCGGTTGAGGAACCGTTGATTACAGATATTTTCCGGTAACCCCCTGATAGCGCTCTACCTCATGCAATTCATCGGAGCTTTTCGCATAGTGTCCAACACACTGTGGTTCTCTAATATTGATCCAGCCAGAGATGGTATAATGCCTGGCTGCTTCCATGAATGTTCCGCAATGGTCCTGGTTTGTGCCTTGTTTGCTACCTAGCCAGGGGCAGACCAAGAGGTTGTTCATTGTCTGTGGTGCTGTTCCACTAAGCAACAAGGTAGATCCTTGATTGCTTCTCAGATTAGCCCCACTCTGCCAGGAAACCTTGATCGGCCGAGTTTCGGTCTCAAATCATTGAGGCATCGCCATGTGATAGGCCCATGAGGAGTAGCTTCCAGGGGTGAGAGCTCACCAGGTTCAATAACCGGATAGATGTTATTGGGTGATTGGCACTCTTTCTTTCCGGGCGACGTCTCTTAACTCCTTAGGAGACTGTTTAAGGGGTGGATCTTTGCTTAAGAAACGCAAACTCTTGGGCAGGATTAAGACGGTGGCAGCAGGTATCGCTCCAGACATAGGGTTTTCTTGTTCAACATGGATACTTGAACAGCTACGGTACTGGCATGATCGCTACGCTCGACTGGATTGTCTTGGTGGCGCAACGTCGCTGCTAGTGCCTGGTGTAGCACAGTTTTCATGTTGGTGGGTGGTGGACTGTAGAGATTGACGGGAAGCCATCCTGTGTGATAAGCGGCCGGAGGCACACACACACGGCGGACAAGCTTCCTTTGGCTATGAGGATTTGATCTTTCCCAAAACAGGTGCAGGCACGTACTCTCACCTGAGTAGCACAGGTGGCAAGTGCGTGCCGTCACGATCTTAGGGTATGTGTGGCCGCACGCCACACCCAGCTTGTGCCAGTGAATGTGTTCAAGATGTTATTGCTGCTCTATGTGACATACTTTACTCGTCGTCTTATCGATGTGGGTCTTGTAAGAGAGATAGCGGTCCAATGGTAAAACTCCTAGTAGACAGGTTTATTACAGTGCTCCCGGGGAGGTCAGACCAGGGTAACTTAAGCTGACGTTTGGCGTCCACGGTTGGGTAGATGGTAAGCACCTACACCTGTGTCTAGATGGATTTGCACGAGGTGGTTTTTCTCAGAATAAGGAGTGAGTTCATCCAAAGTTTGAGGGAGTCTCCTCTTCAACACTGTGAAGTCTGCATCGGGGCGATAATAATTCCAAGGATAGGACCTGCATAATAAACGATCAGGTTCCTGCACTCTGGGTGGTCAGTTGGGCATATAGTGTTGAACAGGAGAGGTGCATGCACACTCCATTGTGGTAGACCATTTCTTGAGCGACGCCATGCGGATTCTTCGCTCCTAGATGAACAAAGAAACCATCATGTTGACAAGAATTCCCGGATAAGTCAGTCAATCGGATGTCCTTGGTAATTTTCAAGATCTTATGGAGTATGCATCAGTGATACGGGGCGTATGCTGCTGATAGGGCGACGAATACAGCTCCGGTTACCATAACCTTCTCGAAAACCATCCTCAATGTGTTGAGTTAAGGTTGAGTACTGGGCTTTGTTGTGGGTTGCCAAGCCGGAACTGCTTTGTTCTGGTATGAGGTTGTTCGTCTACACAGGTGCAGGTGCAATACGATTGAGCAGGAGGCGTTCAAAGAGTTGTAGGTATGGCTAAGGAGTTATATAGGTAGGTAGCTCTGGGGTTGGAGGATCGGTCCCATGGTTTAGGAGTGCCATAACATGTTGATTTCCTCCAGAATTTGGGAACTGTGGGAACTAAGCAGCAGTTGTAGAGCTCACGAAGCCATTCCTGTACTACTGGGCCAAGATTTTTAGTAGCTCAGTAGAGATGTGAGGTCAGGGCCCACGCTTGTCCTGTGTTGAAGTTAGCATACCCAGATTCCCCAATTCTGGTTAGCATTAAGAGGAGTCGTGGGTAACGCTAAAATCATGGAAGAAGCCGTGTGTCTTTATATGCATGCGGTAGTTTTTGACACCACCCATGATCCAGGGCAGGTCTCCTCCTAACCTCAAACGGGAAGCTCTATTATTTTTAATGTCCAGGAGCCTAGTGGTGGTCACATCTCACACTTTCGGGTAAACACAGCTGGCCTCTGAAGGCTGCTCCCTACTCAGGATTCATAGTACGCGATGAGAATTCAAGTGATTTGTTCAACATTCCTTGCACATTATGAACGCCGGGATAGTTCTAATTCCCAATTTACAGAGATCAAGGAAACCATAGTCAACCCAATAATTTATCGCTTCTATTGCGAAATTGACAAAATACAGGAGAAGAGTGAGCGATTTTGAGGTTCTTTCACCATTGGCAGATGACATTGCGCAAAACCAGACCTTGTGCAATCACCACGTCCACATAATTTGCAAAACGGTCATAGAAGGAAAGCTTAAGCGTAATTTTTGGGCGTAAAATAGCAACGAAATATAGGGTTAGTTTTTGGCTTATAGCGGCTATATTCCACGATTATTTTTGGGGAAAAGATATTTTTGGCATCCTGAAGTCATAAGCTTTCAATTGGTATATAGCTTAATATATGTCCGAGCAATGAGGATCACCTTTAAGGGCTGAGCTCAGGGGCGTAACCAGACCTGAGCCTCGTGGTGGGGTTGGGGGCAAGACTCAAAAAGTTTCCAGATTGCTGTACCAGCCTTGGGGAATGATTAAAGTGTGAATGTCTTGCCGCGGAGGCCTTCACAGGTGGGGTCTAGGGGCCTGCCTTAGGATCCCTGGTTTGGTCATCTTAAAAGGTAAAAATACATTGGTCATCGGACCACTTGTGTCGCCTGCCATCGCGGTTAGTGAATGATAGGCCTAACATGACCTTTGACCTTGATATGCGACCTTTCACCTCATCAACAAATGAGGGATCCCATGTTGCACATATGATTCAAGTTTGGTTCCAATTGAACTTCAACTTTTCAAATGAGGTCAATTTTACATTTTCAGCCCATTTTACAACTTGACCTCACATGACCTTTGACCTTGGCATGTGACCTTTGACCTTGACATGTGACCTTTGACCCCATCAAAAAGTGGGGGATGCCATGTTGCACCTGTGACCCAAGTTTGGTTTAAATCCATCAAAGTATGAGGACATTACAGGCAAATGTTAACCATTTTTCACAACAGACATCAACAACAGACAACAGATCAACAACAGACAACAACAGTGGACAAAGTGATCCCTATGTCTCTTCCTGCCTTAGGGCAGGTGACACAAAAATACTGCAAGTAAACTTGCGACATCCCCCTAGCAAGATGGTAGTCTGGAACATGACCTCAGATGACCTTTGACCTTGGTCCATGCCTTTGACACCATCCACATATGAAGGAACCCCTATTGTACCTTAACTCCAAGTCTGGTTTAAATCGGACTTTCAACTTTTCGAAGGAGACATAAAAAACAAAAACCTAACCAAAACCTTACCAAACTGGAACACACACATACACATACATACACATACATACAGACATGTGCACCCTCGCAATATCCCCCTCTGCTTTTCAAGCCAGGGGGATAAAAAAGCAGTGTTTCAGAGCACAAATTTCACAATAAATTTGTTTGAAGCTACCAAAAATTCCTCCCTCCTCTTTCTTCTCTCCCTCTTCTCCCTTTTTCTCTCCCCCTCTTCTTCCTTTTCCTTTTTTCTCACCCTTCCTCTTTTCCCTTCTCCTTCCCTTTTCCCTTCTATTTCCCTCCCTCTTTTCTTCTCTCCTTTTCTATTTTCCCTTTCTTTCTCTTTATCCCTCTCCTTTCCCCTCTTTTCTCCCCTACTTCTCCCCATTTTTCATTTCTCCATCCCCATTTTATTCTGCAAGGTTTACAAACTGTTACAGAATTCTAGACCTGCTCATGTCCACTGACCTACATCGTTTGTTGGACGAGTAGATCAATGGCGTTCTATGCTATGGAATAACATGCAGCCCCCCGAATGCAATCCTCAACAGTTTATGTAACAGATGATACACCCATGGTACATATTATGTACAGTCGGAATAAAGTGAACACCAGAACATGAGATTCACATTTTCAACATAATGCATTTACTGCAACCTTGTATTTATTATCAATTCAATTCAAAGTTTATTGATATCTATGCTTCTGGCCACAAATCATATAATGTCAGTTAATTATAACCTTACAGAAGTTGCTGAACACTACTCAATTCTTATTATTTATATCAGCCTTCCGAGTGGACAACGATACTTTGGAGTGTATAGTTTGGTAAAGTCCCCGTATACATACAAGATTCTTTTAATATTTATTGCATCTGGGCACTTTAGTGTATCGTTCAGACAGGCAGCACTGGGCTAATGGTGTCGCGGGTGTTTGATCTTGTTGATCAAGACTCGCCAGTTTGACTACAACACTGTCAACGCACGGTTTGGTTTAGTCAGCCTGATATTTAAATAAAATAAGATTGAATGGCTTTTTTCGTAGTTGAAGAATAAATGCACTCGCTAGAAAAATATTCTTGTATCAAACTCAAAGCCATTCAATATTATATAATTCTTTTCTGAATTTTAAGTGCTACATGAATTTACCAACTTTTGGTGAATGTTCTCGCTAGTCCAATTATTGCTTCAAAATAATAGGGTACTATCAAGATACCCAAGGGACTTGGTGATGATGTTGAAATTTATATCTTCCTACCCAGCCAATAAATCCTAAAAAGGACAGCTGCATATTTGCTTTTTCTTGTTCATAGCAGTATATATATAAATTGCTGAGATTTCAGTAACTGCAAATTATGAGCAAAAGCAGACCCACAAAATGGAGAAAATAATGACTGTAGCAAAGAAAAAAAATAATATAATTATAGTAATACGAGCATTTATAAAGTGGTCTATTTGACAAGTAGGCAGGCGCTGGACATGAAAAGGATAATCAATGCTAGGATAAGTTTAGACTTTAAATTGGCTTTTAAAAACCAAGAGACTACCAAGGTCACAAATGGGGGGGGGCAAGGCAACTCGTTACAAAGGCGATGAACAGCGATTGACAAGGCACGATCACCATATGTTTATTTGACCGAGGAACAAGAAAATTTGAATGATCAGCTAGAATGGAGGTTGACTGGTAAATTTGAAATATGGAAGACAGACACTGATACAATTGATTGAAAAGCTTTGAGGCCATAGAAGAACTTGAATTTGATCCTATCTGGGCAATTGGAAGCCATGGGGAGCATGACGTAATGGAGAGACTTGTGCTACTTGGTTGAAGGCGCATTTAGTTAACTGTTTTTATCAATGCCATTTCAAAAGAGATTTCATAATGACTTAAAATACACACAGTTCCGGAGTCTTCCCTGACTGACCTTTGACCTCATCTGTTACCCCCATAAACCCCCCCCCCCCTTGTCTCCATAATTCGTATAAGCATGTATCCAAGTATGAACTTGATCCTCACTGAGTAAAATTAAGCTAAACCACATTGTAACCTAAGGGTGTACCACATGCTGAAGATATAACAACTTTAAGTTCGACCCCGGGATGACTTTTGAACTCCCCACGTTATCTCCCCCACATAGGGCCTAAGACCCCTTGTTCTCAATATATAAGCATACCAAGTATTAACTTATCCGTTCACGCACTAAAGCTAGACCACACTTTTACCTGTAGGGGCCACAGTAAAAATGATCTCCGATTAAATATGCTTTGTGCGCTCTTTTGTATCCATTGGTATCTTTGCCCCTGCCTCACCTAGAGCAATGAAAAAGATGAGAGATTTTGAATTATGTCTTTAAAATATTTCTTTGAAGTTTTGCACATGCACACACACACCTGAATCATGCTACCAAGTTTCTGATACACTGGATGACCTACACGCTAAGAACACCTTGTGTAAAACAAACAACATCATTCCAAGCTTACCTTTGGTTTTCAAGTATTTTGCTCTCTAAATCTCACACACTATTTCTAATGATGAAATACATGACACATGGCATGTTACAATAAACTAATGCATGATTAACAGCTGGAATAACTGTCCTGCTCTCTTGTTTTGATATCATCACCACTGAAATGCGTAATCCACTAAACAAAAGCATATTTTAATACCACTTTACCCGGTTTGATCTGCGAGCTGTGCTGGATTAAATGCTATTCCCTATATACATCCCACACCGTGGATATTTAGCCAATAAAAAATTTAATGGCTCTCGTCCTGACAGGCTGATTTCTTCCTGCATCAGTTAAAATCCTGTATTTTTTTTTTGGGGGGGGGGGATGTTTTCTAATTCTTTTTTAATCATTCCCACTCTAATAAATGTTTACATATTCAATCATGATCACAAGTTTTTTATGTATTTACCGAGAGTATACTGCATACTATTTTTTTTCACTTTCTAGGTTTTCCTATTTTAAGCAATGATACCACATCCCCTCAATTTTTCTTATGGTCACATGTCCACAAATTGGGTCAGTCAAGAACGAGGGGCTGTCCATCTTTGACTGGGGACACAATGGCCATTAAGATCCCAAACATGAGAAAATTGTTTTGTCAATATTATCCTGAAAACACACACCACTTCATTTATTAGACATGTATCCACAAGGATGTAAAAAGGGAGAAAGGCCCAATTTAATCCAATTTTCATTTTGATTAAATGATCCCAATAGGTACCACAATTTTATTCCTGTTTTATACGAGAGCTAATATCATGATTGTGTAAGTCTATACTAAATTTAAAGGCACTAATCATGATTTGCTAAAATCATAAATCAAAATAATTATCAAAATCAATTTTGTGCATTTAAAACAAGATGGTATCCAACACAAGTAACCGCCCCTACACGTTCAAATAGGCCTAATTAAGGACAAAATCTGATACTTTAGTTGTTAACTGACTGTCCATACGGATACTAACTACAACACATAATTGAAGTCACAGATGCCGAAACCCAGATTGTCTGTTAGACCTGGAAGTAGCTCCACACAATGTTTTGATAGGTTTCTATTCTTCAGACAAGACCTACTGATTTCAGGAATCTGCATGATGCCACGGCAAGCACCCTTGAGCATTTTGAAATTCCAGATATGAGAGCCCCGCCAAAATGACCGCCACAACATATAAAAGGCCATATCTCAGCTCCTGGCTACTAATACGGTCCTCCTTGGGGGCTTTGGCTAGGTTTTAAACGGGGTCAACAAAGTAATTTCTGGTCCTTACTAACATCTGAAATCCTTCTTTAACCAATTGACATCCAAGATTGCTGCCAAGAATGGCTCACTGAAACATACAAAAGGGATATCGCACAGCTGATCTGCTGCTGGAGTAGCATGAGAACATGTTTTTTTTTTTTTTTGTGGCTTGATAGGTTTTGGGTTGGCAAGAATTAGATTTACTTCTTTGCTACATGAAAACCCTTTTATATAAGAAATAAAAACGGTGTGCTGAAAGACCATCGATCATACTACTGGAATAACATGTTAAGAGAGAAACAGGCAATTGCCTTAGTAATTTTACATTGGCCAATAGTGTACAGTGCACTAGCTGTTTTCTCACTGTGAATTAAAACCCTGACTCATCTGTTCATGTGATTGATGGAGCAGAAGAGTGTGGTCAATGTGTGAGGTCAGAAATTTCAAGTGACTTTGGGAACATGGCTTTTTATATAAGTTCTTAGAAGTGGAATAATGCTAAACCCTCAATTTGAAATTTTGTAAATCTAGCTGAATACTTCAACATTAAATGATGAACCCCATTGTCACTTATTCTTCAGTTTCTTCCTCTTCAACCTCTCCACGCTTTCCTCAGGCAGCCTGTCCATCCATCTATTTTGGTGGCCATTACTTATCCTTTACACTCACAACAATAGTTCAAAAGCTATCTGGGGGGCCGAAAAAGAACATCTACATTTTTGGTGTGGAACTGGAGGAATCAGACATGTAATCTGCAGTGAAATCCTTTATGTAGCTTTGTAGGTGCTGGGTAGAAAATCACTTGCACTGTTCGTGGGGCAACAAGGGACTTTTTGGTTCGTCTTTGACCATCCGATAGGGGGCAGGATCCAAAGTAGTGGGGTCCTATATAACGTGCTTCCATATACAAACTTGCAAATGGGCATGCTTGGCATTCTGTGAATTAATGTAGTTGGTGGCAATGTCTTTACATTCGATGATGTTAATACTTGTCTTTTTGGCCCCTTTTTACAAACCACGTATCATATCAAACATCAAACAATGTTCCTTATGGGCTTTTGGGCTTTGTTTACTTAGCACGCTGCAACAAATGCAGTAGCTTCTGTAATGACGTCACCATCTGGGCACCAATAGTGCCAAGCTTATCAAGTTTAAAAAAGCCTTCAAAAAGCAACTTTAAAACTAACTACATTGCATTTGCCAATCCCCACATGTGAGCTACAATATCGCAACCAGACAAAGCATGACCTTGGTGAGCAGTTTTTGGCACTAATCTCTACATGCTTTTGGCGCATTGCCCCAAGTGTCTACTTATCATCATCATGGTACGCTGGGCGCTGGTACCACCCTTCATTAAAAGCTTACAAGTGAGTTTACTAAGAAGGGTATGTTGGTAAGGAGGGGGCAAACATCAAGATGAAAACTTCATTTGCATATGAAAGGCAGCAGATAAATGTGTTGAAGTTGGTTGGAGCCCCCCCAGCTCATGTTGACTGGTTGGGGTTTAAGAAGTCTTTATCCACTGGTGGACAACGAAAGTGGGGCACTCATTGAGAATTGATCCGCAGTCTGTGATTGGGAGCCACATTGGCAGGCTGATGATCTGGTCGCAGCCCCCCCTTGATCATATTGTGCTGTTGAAAAAAACGACCGACGCATGTGTGAATCTGTGTAAGCTGACCCATTCCTTGCGTGGAGATTGCTACCAGGTGGAAGTTCTGTCATAGTTGTGATAGGGAATTGGTCTGGTCTCAAAGACCAAGATGCAAACATTGGTTCATCACAGATTACTTTTGATGCAACTAGTCACACTATTTGGCAACAGTTCGACTGTTGGTTATGATAACAGCCTCTTACTATGTTTTGAGATCAGTACGCTGTATCACAAGCCCTGTGTTTGTCTCCATTGGGATCAAGCTGGATCCTGTCACTGTCTGTGGTAAGTTGTGGTATTGGTGGCTTTAGGCGCTCCACTTGATCTAACACCAGCTGTTGACAATCAGGTCGATAATCTTAACTTGTTTCAAGTAACATTAAAAGGAACGACCTGCTGAGTGAAGAGGGGTCTTTTTGACTTAGTTTTGTGGACCCCTGCCTGCTTGCCAGCAAGCCCACTTCTGGTACCACCCTTATTCTGTAATCAAAGGAGCGGGTCGCATATCTATGTGGCCCTCTTCTTCCCTCGTTTGCCCCATAATTATCAGGGAGCCATCGCTCGACAAGCCCTGTACCGTTCCCCTTCTTTGGCCTGATGTTATCATGCTCCAACAATCGTAGCTCTACTACCCCAGGGGATCATATGTGATGACACCAATGTCTATCATACATTGCTTAAGAATTGTAAAACTTCTACAAATACATTCAGTAGTTCATTTTCATCGCTTGAGGAGGGTAACTAGCTCCCCATACCATGATAGACATTTCTCGGATTGCGATACCATAGCTCACCGCGAGGGATTTACAAAGCAAATGTATTGAAAGTGCTTTTGAAAAGGCTGTAATAGCCGTTAAAAACATGATAACTTGGCACAGAAGCTACTATACATTGCTTTCAGAAGCACATTTTACGTGCGGTATGATGCGTGATGTCAAAAGTGGAACAAAGACAGGTCATCATCTTATCGTATGTAAGGTTTTGCCACCAACTAAGAAGCATTCACAGAGTACATGCCAAGCATGACCATGTGCAAGTATGTATTTGGAAGGCATCATTGATAGGACGCCCCCTTTTGGATCCATGCACCTATGATGGCTCAAAGATCCCCAAATAAATCCTGTACCCCTGTGACAGTAACCAATCGGCTGTTTCCACCAGCACCTCCAAAAGTACAATAAACCGATTTCATCACTGTGGCGGTACAGGTGATCCTCCGTGTTCCACAACACAATGCCGAAGTTCTTTGGCCCAGCTGGCTTTCACCGTTTATTTGTGAGTGTAAATAGGATACGGTAATGCAAAATAGATGTAAACATGGCAGCTGAGGAATAGGTGGCGAGGGAAAGAGGAATAAACTGAGGAATAAGTGCAATTGTGGGTTCAACAATTTACATTGCGAGTATTCAGTTCCATAATTTTAAAATACTTGTTGAAGTTGAGGTTTTTGCATTATTCACTTAAGAACATATATAAAGCCACGCTCCCAATGTGCCTTGAACCTGGATCTTTACTTAGCATTGACAGTACAAGGGTAAGTAAATCGTCTTCCTTGCTCCTTCAATCGCACACCCAGATGAGCCAGTTTTAAATTCACAGTGAGAACAACAGCTGGTGAACATGTACATTATTGGCCACTGTAAGTCCTACAGACAATTAACCCTATTCTTCATATTTATGTGTATTCAAGCAGTATGATCTACGCCCCAAGGGTCAGCAACCGTTTTTTTACAAACACAAGGGGTTTCATGAAGGGTTTCTTTACCCCTGAAAACTACTCAAAACCACAAAAAATAGTCTCATAGATGGTACAGAAGCGAATTATAACCATAGTATTCTTGTGGTGGGATTGTGTTAACCAACTTGGCGCCATCTTGGATTTCTAGTGTAAGAAGGATTTCAGGATTTTACTAATGACAGAAATTCATTCCTTGACCCCTAAAACCAGCCAAAGCCACCAAGAAAACACCCCTGGCTTTATTTGTAGCCAGGATCTGAGATATTGCATTTATGTCGTGCAGTCACTTTTGGTGGCCATCTTGGATATTTCAAAATGCTCAAGGGGTGCTGCAGTGGCATCAATCAGACCTGGATCAGTAGGTCTTGAAGATATACGAAACCATCAAAAACCATTATGTGGACGATCCACTCCGGGTTTGTGGTTGGGAACCAACTATATCTTATAACACTGCTGTTTCTTTCTTTCCTGTCAAATAACTTTGATAATCAAAGAACAGACTTTTCTCCCTTCACTTATCGTGTCAAGGTTCATTCAAGCTGGGCCGGCAAATGGGACAGATGGTGACGCGGATGAAGCAAATCTGACAATGTCTTTATATTTGGTCGACCCAAATGGGGCACCTTTTTGCTCATAAACAATCCAAACCAAACAGGTGTTTAAAAGCGCTGAAGATTTCATCACAGGTAAAATGAGAAAATAGCACCACAGCCATTTTGTTACACTCAAAATCTGAGGAGGCCTGGGGCACAATCCGATTGGGTCCTGACCTTTTAAAAGATAATGCCAGACCAAAAATTTAATTAATTCATGAAATCACAAATTCCCATTTAATTAATATTTTCCTCCTACATTCACTCTCCTAATTTATTCATTGCTGATTTATTTTTCCTATTTAAAAAATATCAGGTCACTCTTAATAAATTGAACTCCAGTTACAATATTCCCAGGTGGCGAATTCAGAGGTGTATTTAAGTCAATCCCACAATGCATCTGTTTTGGGAAAATTTCAAACTCAAGGTCATGTGATCCCACAAAAATCCTATACTTACAGGTCCCGGGAAATGAGATAATGCTACTCGAAACGTTATTAGGACATTCTATTCCAATAAACGGGGCCAGAAAAAAGAATACAACTACCAGTGACCTAATAGCCTAAACGATTGATTTTCAGTCTGTGCCAAGAATAAATTCACACCAGTCACACCTGGAATTTTCTAACTCTCCCTTGAAAAATCAATAGTTTCACTAATGATGTCATCACCACCCAAATATTGATGCTTTCTAGTACCCCTCCTTGAACTTAAAGTGACAGGAGGCGATTTTAGGATATGAATTTCCTCTCAAATTTTCACTGGATCGGTGTAGACACCTACCGAAACGTTTGGAAGGTTTTATTGGACAAACATGTGCAAAAGCCACCGCAAAAACCTGTTTAACTTGCCTGCGATCGTAATCGTTCCCCATAGAAAATCATGCCTTGACTTTCGGGTCGTGCACCGCATAAACTACTAAAATCATCTTATTACTCAGGGTGTCCAACCTTTTATGATGCAGAGGCACATTGGTTGAACCCACAACTTTTGCGGGCCGCAAGAAAGTAATAGGGGGTCTCAAGTTTTGGTTTGACTGCCTACAGAATCTGGAAGTAGGACCCAACCAATTTTTGCTTAAAAGGGGACGCATAGCTACACCAAGATGCAGATTTTTTTGGAGCAATTTAACATAAATTTTTCCTTTTTTTTTTTTTTTTTTTTTTTTTTTTTCCTCCGAGAAATGTTGACCTTTTTTATAGCAAAGATGGAAAAACTAACGTTTCCTTTCAGTTTGAGGAAATTGGACTACCAAAAATGGTTGTTTGAGATTGATGAAATGGACTAATTTTCCAATGATGTTTAGAAAAGTTTGGTTTTCAGATTTGAGGAAATTGAACGAATTCCAAATGACATTCTTTTTAAAGGTGCTTGTTCCGATTTAAGTGTATGTGTTTTCGCTACTTGATAATGAGAGCCTGGCACTTGCATCATACACCCCATCAAGTACCGTGGAACAATTTGCGGTTTTGATGGTAGACGCACTAATTGTAGTTGCAAATCCCTATTCAATACGGTGCTATAGTGATTATGGTTTATCCACCAAAACGGCTTTTTTTTTTGTTAATATCTTGGGAATGAAATGATTAGAGGGCGCAATTCAGACGACAATGAGAAAAATCGTCCTTTTCATTTTCATCTTCTAATCCCAATCGCACTACTTCCGTGTAAATCCGGGGGGTCCCAAAGACGATCGGAACACGCCACCTTAAAATCTATTATTCAGATCTTTAAGTCCATTTTATTTTTTCTTCTGGGAAGTCCCCTCGCGGGCCGTCATGCGAAGCAGCTCTCAGCGGGCCGCAAATGGCCCGCGTGCCGCAGGTTGGACACTCCCTGTATACATAAAGACGGCGTTTCGGCTTATTCACTTCACGTTGTGATGTTAATAATTGTAATTCATTCCAAATATGTAAACAAGACACCAATGGTGCTAAAGCTTCATAAGAAGTGTGTTTTTGGAGCTTGAGTTGAGTTAGTGGGTTTGATTTTTGTGCTTGTTAAAGCAATAACAGCACATTTTTTTAGAGTAACCACCACCCCATTTTCAAACTTTTTTTGTCGACAGTATGTTGGTATTGTCTAGGAAACTACACCTAGCTCTTGCGAACTATAACGCAATGCGTTTTATTATAAAATAAGCGATTTTGTAATTTAATTGGGGGGGGATCCTAGATTGTACTTTCCGCTCTGCCGTAAATTCTAATTTATGGTCCGTCCATGATGAAATAGTGCCACCTATAGAAAATGACCCTAACTTGTGGATGAGCGTAGATACCTACATGGCTCTATTTCCCGGCTATTTTCACCTTGAAGTTGTTTCCAGAAGTTGAAATATTTCAAGAAATAACAAAATATTAAATTACAAAATTCCTTCGTTTGCGACAACAGACATTTTCGATCTTAACCGTTCACAGGTATATTTACTAGCCAGTTACCAAATTCAAAACCATGTACAAATCTAAAATGTTTTGGAAAATTTGGGGCGCTCTTTCAAAAAAAGTGCTACTATTGCATTAATGTACACGTGTACTCGATATATTTTTTCCATTTTTTATGCATACGTGACCTCACCACATCGGATTTACGCTACCCATTTAATGATCATACGAACCATTTGACTTTGGAGGAGTGGTCAGATGTCCCTTGAAATGACTTTTCAAATTGTTGGCACTGAATGTTACCACACTCACCCAGTGGCGTAGCCAGCTTTTTTTTTTTCAGGTGGGCAAAGGGGGGCACATACATTTTCAGGGGGGCAGCATAGATTAAAATGTGTTAGTATACATGGCCTATGTAAATCCCTATTTTTTCAGGTGGCAAGAGGGGGGCCAATTCCCACGGGGGGGGGGGGGGGCAGCTGGCCCCCCCTTCCCCCCCTCTGGCTAGCCACTGCACTCACTCACCGAATTTCATTGCCGATCCATTCCCCACTAGCAAGTATCATCTTTATATGCCTTTTGCTTGTAGAGATGCATCTGCATGCAATGAACACACGCACCAACTACATATATCCACACATACTGTAACATCAACGACATACATACAAACACATAACAACATACACAACGACAGGGACATCAGAATTTTGATTAGTAGGGGGTCTTCCTGCACTCCATTGCAGACTCCACAAATAAGGTAGGGTTTTACTTTAAAGTATATTCTATTTTAAAAAGAAAAAACGCATGACACATAATACAAAGTAGTGCAAACGGTAGGCCTTCTTGTCATTAGGCACATAAGGTTGCTACTTAGGCGTTGCAGTAACAATGATATGGTAGGGTTAAGATTAATTAAAGTCAAAATAGACAAGATATGCTCTCCGAGGGATCCGGGGCTGTGAATTTGCTCACACTTATCTCACATGCGTTTCCCATCTTGAAAGAAATGTTTAAATTTCAGTTAGCTTTTTGTGTTTCCTTGTTTTAGAATTTCCCATGAATAGGTTTCACAAATATTGCTCAATATGCCTCATTATTCAAATAAAATCTTTCAACTTCTCGATTGACTACCACTCCGGACAATACCACGCCCCCGCTCACTTTTGACTGAACATGGTGATCTTCGAGGTTTTCGGGTCAAATTTGACTGGAAAATCTTTTAAATTTGAACCAGAATCTTGTCAAAACTTGACTTTAGTCTGTCAAATTTTTGATAGAACTGCGTAAGAGTTCATATTTAACAAGGCATGTTAAAATTGATATTAAAAAAAATAAAAAAAATAAAAAAAATAAATAGATTAAAAAAACAACAGCGTTCACAGAATTCATTTTCCTCTGCCATCGTGATTTGTAAATGCGGACAAGGGTCACATGAGGTGACAAACGCATGGGACCTATGCACAGTTTAAATCTAATGTCATGAAATCGATCGACATATGGGGATACACCACAAAGCAATTTATATTTCTGACCATTTAAAGTTCAACGCGAGGCAACCAACATGTTGTACAAACTACCCAAGGCCACTGTATCTAAGTGGTCATTGGAAAATCGATCAAAATACGGGGATCGAACAAAGCAATAATTATAATTCTTGAAATTCTGGACATTTTCAGTCACATGGTCATAAGGTCACATGAGGTCACCAACATGTGGGACACTAACCAAGGGTCATGTTATATCTTAGTGTCCTAGAATCCATCAACGTATTTGGATACACCAAGCAATTTTTATAATTCTTATATCAATTTATTTCAGGTCACATAGTCACCAACATGTGGGCCCTACCCAGGGGGAATTTATCTAGTGCCATATAAATCGATAGACATATGTAGATAACAAACAATTTTATAATTCTGAACATTTTAAGGTCACACGAGGTATGAGGTCACAACCTGTAGATTGACCTGTGATAATCACGCAATATTTATCCATTTTCATGCCACAATGAGGTCCACCAACCTGTGGACTGACCTCAAGGGCAATCATGTGTGGTATCTAACTGTCAATGAGATTGATTCGACATATATGGATAGTACACTCAGCAATTTTATAATTCTGACCATTTTAAGGTGACATAAGGTCACTAAGGTCACCTGAGGTCATCACATGTGGGCGCTACCCAGGGCCCTGTAATCTAAAGTGTCATGAAAATCTATCAAAATAATTATGTTGAACAACCAAAGCAATTTCATAATTCTGACCATTTTAAGGTCCAATGAGGTCAAAAAAATGGGTGGACATACCCACCATAGTTGGCATTGGGGGTGTTTGTAACCCACCCTTTTTTAATTTTTACACCCCACCATTTTTTATGAAAAAACAACCAACCCGTTATTGAAAAGTAATTACCCACCCTTTTTATAATTCCAGTGGAAATTCTACAGCTGTTACCCAAAAAAAGCACACCGTTTTTCTTTGTCCACAGGATTTGTAGAATAACCTCCACAGTAGATAATTTCCACTTTTTTTTGTTTTTGTTTGTCAATTAAAATCCACATTTGCCACAAAAAAGGCACATGTATTTGTATTCCGTGGAACCTAAACTTGTGGGTGTTATGACACTTTTTTTTTCAATGTAGTGCATCATGCAAACCTTATTGCAAAGATAGTAATTTGCATTTTTATCAGAACCCACCCTTTTTTTATTCTGACCCACCCTTTTTACAAAACCACCTTAATAACCAGAACAATTCCATATCCACCTTGCCACTTTTTATAATTTTTAAACCCACCCTTTCTAAATCGTGGTTACCAACATTACCCAAGGGTCAGTCTATCTTAGTATCATAGAAATCGATCAACATATGTGGATACCACCAAGCAATTTTATAATTCTGATCAATTTAGGGTCACATGAGGTCACCAACATGTGGATCACTACCCAAGGGTTCATTCTAAACTAAGTCCTGAAATCGATCGACATATTTGGATACACTAGCCATTTTATAATTGCTGACCATATTCAGGTCACATGAGGTCACCACATGTGGATCACTACCTAAGGGTCCATGCTATCTAAGTTTCATAGAACTCGATCGCCTATGTGGCTACACGAAGCAATAATTGATAATTCTGACCATTTAAAGGTCACAAAGATCACATGAGGTCATTAACATGTGGGGAGGACCCAACTACCCCAGGGCCACCTGTATCTAGTGTCATGAAAATCGATCAACATGTTGATACACAAGCAATTTCATACTTCTGACCATTTTTAAGGTCACACAAGGTCACATCAGGTCAACGGGGACAATGTGGGACACTACCCAAGGGCCAATTTATCCAAGTGTCAAGACAATCATCGAAATGTGGATACACCAAGCAATTTTAATAATTCTGATCATATTAAGAAGGTCAAGTGACTCCACCACATGTCGTACACCTACCCAAGGGTCATTCTATCTAGGTCATAGAAAATCGATCGACATATGTGATACAAACCAGTAATTTTAATAATAATTCTGACCATTTTAAGGTTCACGAGTCCCATTGAGGTCACCAACAATAGGACACTTACCACCCAGTGTCATTTTATTTAAGTTCATAAATCGATCGACATTATGTGGATACACCAGCAATTTTATAATTCTGACCATTTTAAAGGACACATGAGTCACCAACCATGTGGGGACACTACCCAAGGGCCAATGTATCTAAGTGGTCATGAAATCGTCGACATTATGTGGATACACCAAGCAATGTTATAATTCTGAATCAGTTTAAAAGGTCACATGAGGTCACAAGGTCACATAAGGTCAATAACAGTGGGACAACTACCCAAGGGCCCTGTATCTAACGTGTCATGAAAATCGATCGAATATGTGGATAACCCAAGCAAGGTTATAATTCTTACCAGTTTTCTTAGGTCACACGAGGTCACAAGGGTCACTGAGGTCACCAACATGTGGGATCACCACTACCCCACGTGGCATTTAAAATCTAAGTGTCATATAAATCGATCACTATTTGGATACACGTATAACGTGCATTTTAATCCTGACATTTTTAAAGATCACTGAGGTCACCACAGGTAGGATACTACCCAAATGGTCATTTTAGCTGAGTCACAAATCGATCGACATAGGGCATGTGGATTACACCAAGATTTTTAAAATTCTGACGACTTTAAAGGTCACATGATATCACAGAGGTCAGAGTGGAGAAGCGTGGTCTAGTGGTTAGGGTGCTTGCTCATAGCGCAAATATACCAAGCCAAAATCCCGGTTCGATCCCGTTGGGGTCACTTGCGAGGATCACTCGGGTGCTCATTCGGGATTTAATCTGTATACGAGCTAGTGATTAAATACTAATACCGGCTCTCCTCCATGGTTTCACTTGGAATTGGGCAATGAATCATGAAAGCATCCCGTCTCTGAGGGGAGTTAAGCTTTGTCGGTCCCGTGTACAGAGCATCACACTGTACAGTACACATTCCAGTCAGTGTCGAATAAGAGTAGGGTGGTAAACCCCGACTGTTCCCAATCCGCCCCCCAGTTTCAAAAAACGTGGGCCATGCAGGGAGCGTCCCGTCAATAGATACACGCGTCCCCGATCAGCTACACACAGTGAACAAATCCTGACACCAGCACACTAGCCATTATACTAATGACTTGTGGACACGAACGAACGAACATATTCAAGTGAGGTCACATTGAGGGGGTCACCAACATGTGGGACACTACCCTCCCACCAGGGTAGTTTATCTTAGTCTCATGAAAATCGATCGACATTATGTGGGATAACAAACCATACAATTATAATTCTAACATTTTGGGAAATAACCTTAGATGACCTTTGACCCTACTCGCGAGAAAGTGTAGCTCTGGGGCACTTAGCCCAGGACATTACATGCAGTGGACATAAATGTGTGATGTATGTGGAAAACAGCATGCAATTATGTTAGCCTAGGGTTAACATTTTGACCACAGGCAATCCAAAGAACTCGTACATCAGGTTTTTCGGAAAAAATCGAACATTAATGTTAAAACATAAATTTCAGCATGAGAACCTGACTTGGACTTCCCCTTACAAATAAATAAAATCGTGTAGCACTTAATTTTTTTTCGCCTAGTGTAGTGTGACCTTTGCGAGCTAAACTTGGCCAAATTGAAGGGAGGGATACAACCTCTTCAGAGCTCGATAAGTTTCAGAAAGACAATTGAATAAGGAATTTTCAATTTGTTTGTCCCGTCGTTACTATATTACGTTTTGATAGGGGGGGGGGGGGGGGGGGGGGGGGGGGGAATACGACTTGGCCGACCTGCATGGGTAGAAAATTTACCTTCGACCTGCATCCCCCCCCACCCACCATCGATTTGCCCCCTTGTGTGCCGTGATAGGTAATTAGGAAATCTACGTACAAACATATTCCACTGTCTTCAGAAAATAATTACGTCGTATTTCTTTCGTTCTGAGTCCGTAGACTGCGATAATTATAACAACCAAAGGCTAACAAACCCGGTTTTTGTCATACACACAGTTTAAAGCATAAAATTCTGCTTCGTAATTTGCAATGCTTTTTTGAAACAGTAATGGAATGTGTCGCGGTATTCATTAGCGGCCTTGCAGTGTCTTTGCAAGGACCACGGCCTGTAATATGGTACTTAGTTAGGTTTTAACTTGCGCATGGACAGGGGAGTGGGTCGCTTTTTTGCACATGTTCGTGTTGTTTGTTTCGTATAAACTTAAAATATCATAATGCTATTGGTTTACCACCCCGGGTTTTACCAGTGGACTTTTTTAATGAAGTTTTGTACAAAAAAAAAACAAATCCCAACCACACTCATCGAAAGGCGTATAAAACTGGTAATTGAAAAACTGTCCATATAACGCTAGGCCAACTTCGGCTCTGCGAAAGACTGCTATACGCACGTGGCGAGTGGTTCGTGCATTTTACAGGTTGAAAAAATGTTCCCATCCCACGCTACGTTGAAATTGATAAACAGATAGCGTGCATTGTACAATATTCCATCGTTCGTTTGTATGTCACACTTACATGCACCTATTCGTGAAATGTGCATCTAGTTTAAATAACGTAAATAAACAGTGAAATGATGCTAAATATTCAAAAAAAATTCAGGTCTATACACGAAGGTTTATCAATTCGTGTTTGCTTGTTTCAGTTGTGGATGCGATCCCTCCGGGGTCACGTGTGTTCTGTGAACTTTGGGCAAACTGGTGACAATGAAACACCGCTGATGATATGCACATGTTACATGCAAATTTGGAACAATCATTGCCTTCAGGTGGGATGACATAAGCTAATACCAACAAGACTAAAATTTGCAAACCATTCCACGTAAACATGAGCCATGAATATAGTACCATGAAGTTAAATAATAGAACATAATAACTTCCATGCAGAACAGGATCCTAAATAAACAATTTTTCGAATTCGACCCTTTTTCCATCCTATTATTAATATCCTATAACTGATTCAAACCACCCTTTAAATTTAAATGGTATATTCTTCACTTTCGTAGCCCCGACCTTTATAAACTCGAGGATGTTAAAGGTGTGCAATCATGCCCCCCCGGGAACAATCGTTGCACATGCTCACAGCCTGAGGCCGAACATACCATTACAAATAAAAAAAAGTTAATCGCCACAAACCCCCCTTCGCATAAAATGAACACAAAACACCTACAAAAAAATTAAATATCATACAAACTCCTACTCCTTACAAATATAAAATAACTCTAATAATAAAATACAACTAACTTTAAACAAAAAAACCATAGGCAACTCCGAACTAAAACATATTGCCAGAGCTTCGCACATGGCGCATGTACGGGAGTGGGACCCTCCCCTAACAAACTTGGTATGCGCCCACATAAATATTCATTTTTTTTTTTTTACAAACGCCTGCTGCAACTTCATAATGCGCTTACATCCTTGAACGAATGGATTTGTAAACGTAAACGTAAATATAATCATCACGTACAAACAGTGCACAGTGCTGATTCTTTGCTCGTGTTTAGGGGTGTGGGGTGGGTTATTCGAACGGATCTTATTTAATCTAGGTTTCGCTATTACAAATCCGCGCTTTCGACGGCCGCGTCGCTATTAACAACAAACAAATACGTGGAGTATACTCTATATCTTGGGGACGGGGTTACACATGCGACAAACCAAACAAACGGAAAATACCACACTTCTAGGCCATTTGCTTACCGAAACTCATTCAGCTTGAAGAGCACATCCCACACTTTCACACGACCAATTTTGAATATGCTCAATCGAGGGAAACGGAGATACGCCTAGATTTTTTTCGCACCGCAAGTCTGGCCGAATCGGTACGATTAGAGTAGCTTCACTCATGAAGCTAAAAACCATGTTCGAGAAAAAATTGAGGCCACTTCTTTCTGGAAACTCCTTTCTCTTTAACACAAACCACATCAAATTCTATTTGCATATTTCCTGGGACTTTAAAGAGACACTGGCCACTTTGCAAAAATAGTGCGTCCCTCAAGATTTTTTAAATTCGATATTTTTGCATGGTTGTAAGGAAGACTTTTATATACAAAGCCCGCCTCGCACCGAAATGAATTAAGACAAATCACTTCCTTATGGGTAAACAGAAGATTTTATAATTAACGTCGCCGGGCGACGTTAAATTCAGCAGACGACGCAAATGGCGTTTAACACAAGAACACCAACGCCGTATGCATGTTGTTCCACTATGCACACTGGTTGAGATCGTCTATACATTTGTGGTTTTACTATGCAGGAAGTACGCGTCAAAATATTCTTAAATACACATTTGATGATTAAAGTTATGGAAACTTAAACTTGGCCTACAAATTACCTGGATGTCTTAATCCTCATCTCAATGTCCCTTCCTGTTTTGGGGTATGTTAATTTTTATGTGTAAATATAATCTCTGTCTTCCAATGGCCCTAGACTATCATTTGAGAGCAAATTGAATTCATATTTTTTGAAAATATTTTGTATAGTTTTTTACAAGTTTACACATAAAACCTTGACTTTTAATCACTTAGCCCACAAGTGCTAGTATACTCATGTCTTGTGTTCGTGGAACTTTTGAACACTTGTTTATAATCCCAAGATTAACTGACATGTGTTTTAGTACAGTTCATTATAGGCACATTGCAATGCATTATGGGATTGACCAAAACAACCTGTGGTGCAATTTATTCATTGATTGCCCCTATTGTCCATGTTCATACAGGTGCTGTACATCTCAATTTTATCACAAACAATGGCTTTGGGTTTTCACACACACAAAAAGTCTATTTTTATATGCCCTATAATTCACTTATTAGTCTCCTTCAAAATAGATTCCTACACTTAAAAATTTCTGTTAATGCTTGTAGTAAGGCCAGCACAGGAGGGGGTTTTGAATCAAGCCCAGATGCATTGCAATGTGCCTGTACTGCCACGTGTACTAAACACATGTCATTACTTAGGGATGAAAAGTGTTTCCAGAAGTTTTATAGAACCAAGATTATTCCAATGATCATGGCTTAAAAATTCCTTAAGTACCCCCCAGTTTTGCTCCAGTAAACTGGTATCAACGGAACCAGTTGAAATCCTGTTGCCCAGTTACTATCCCTTCTTAAACAACAGCTGTGGAATGTAAGCAATTCCATTGGCTGATGCCACGGGTTTCAATTCATTTAATTGAACCAAGGTATTACGTGCCAGCGCATTGAGTTATTTTTAGGTTAAAGCACGCGCGTCATACTGTGTTTTGCTCTTTTTCGCGCGAGCCTGCCAAAGTTGCGTCTCTGCGTATGATCGTTGTGTTCAACGGGTTGTTCAACATTGTTTTCACTGGGTGATGTATCCTTTTTGTTGTAAAGCATCACGAATTGAGTTAAAGATGACCTTTAATGATAAAACTGTTTAAGAATGAGACTAAAGGTATGATTTTGGGGACCGGTACTCTCTTTACGACGAATTGAACCCGGCGACACCATTATTTGTGCGTGGAAGAACTCGGCCTCCGGCCTCGTTTTTCCACTTAAAATAATGGTATCGCCTTGGGTTCAATTCGTCGTAAAGAGAGTACCGGTTCCCAAATCATACCTTTATTCTCTAAGTTGAATCCAGTTAAAAAATTGATTCCGTGACGGAAAATGGAATAATTTTCAACTAGGTTTTGTAGTGTCTATTTGAACTCAGTTAAAGCAATATTAGCACATTTTTGAAGAGCGCCCTCAATTTTCACAATTTGATATTTTTGCACAGTTACGTTGGTAATTGTCTAGGAAACTATACCTGCAAATGAGAATGCTAAATAAGCGATTTTGTAATTAGAATTGGGATCCCAGATTGGACTTAACGGCAGAGCTGGAAATGCTACGTTTATGTCTGTCCATGATGAAATAGTGCCACCTCGAGAAAATAACCTCTAACTTGGCTTGCCTGAACTATTAAAACAACTAATGGATGAGCGTAGACACGTACATGGCGCTATTTCACATTGGAAGGCCGTTTCCAGCAGCCGTTGTATTATTATCGCAGATCCCCGATAATAATTGTTCTTGTACAAAATTCCTTCGTTTGTGACACATAGATATTTTTGAGCTTAACCATTCACAGGTATAGTTTACTAGCCAGTTACCAATGCAATCGTGTAAAAATCTTCAAATTTTTGAAAAATGTGCTAATATTGCTTTAAGACCAGTTACAAACAGTTAAAAACAGTTGAAACCAGTTAGTTCCGTCACAGAAAATGGAACAACTTTCAACTGGGCTCAACTGGAATTTTAACCTGGGACTAGCAACTTGTGGGCAAAAGTCAAGGTTTTTATGTATGTGTTAAGAAAAGGATGTTAAGAAAAGGATTTTTGTGGGATCACATGACCTTGTTCAGGTAAAATTTCCCCAAACTGGTGCATTGTGGGATTGACTCAATACAACCTCTGGGCCAGCAGCAACCATTAGAGAATATCTAGCTGGCTGGAAACCAGCTCATTTGCATGGTATATATTCATCTGAGCCCAGATCAGTGTCTCCTAACCTGGGGGTTGGGAACTCCTGGCCTAGATTAAAGAGACACTGGCACATTTGAAAAACAGTGCACCCTCAAGATTTGTCAAAAATTATATTTTTGCACAGTTGTAAAGCTTTTACATACATTAGTCCTCACCTGAAATGATTAAGACCAAATCAGTGTTCTTATGGGTAAACAGAATGATTTTACAATTAAATGTCGCCGGCGACATTATTAATTCAGCAGACGATGGAAATGGCATTTAACACTAGAAAACGCACGCCGTATGCATGTTTCCCACGGCATGCACCCTGTTTGACTGGTCTGTGACCATTGTGGTTTAATATCAATAAGTACAAGTCTATGATATTCATGTAATATACACATTTGTTGATTAAAGTTAGGGAAAACTTGAAAGTTAGCCTACAAATTACCTAGATGTCTTTAACCTCTTATTAACGCCGATATCGGTTTTTGAGTATGTTATTTTTATGTGTAAAATGTATATCTATTCTTCTAATGGCCCAGACTATCATTTGAGAGCAAATTGAAGAAATTTCATATTTTGTGAAAATGTGCCAGTGCTGCTTTAAAGGGATAAGCAGCGATTTGCTGATCTGAAACATCAAAAAAATCACCAAAATTTGTGTTTTGGTATTTGTGTTACCAGCATAGACGTGCTAACATTTCATGCTAGTGGTTGGCTTGAAATATGTGCGTATCAAAATTCCGACTTGAGATCAAAAAAAGCCTTTCCGTGTGAATATCCCGGATTTATAAGCATAAAATTGTGCACCATGACCTGTACAGTTTGGCCTCAAACACAAATATTATTGATCTTTTTATTCTGTACTGGAGTAAAACATAATCAGCCGTTTAGTGTAGATTTTGAATCATCATCGTTGTATGTCTATTTGAGGGAGATGGTATGCAATTTCCTCAAATACTTAATGTTTTCACTATTTGGTGTTTTTGTTCCTACCTTAAAGTAGTTACATGGAATTGTGCATACTTACCTTTGTTTTGTAAGCTAAAAAAAGCATTTTCACATTTTTTATTCTTTCGCATTATCGCTGCTTATCTCTTTAAGAGTTCAGTTCCCCTTAGACGATCTCCAGTTAGGCGATCTCCAGTAAGGCGATCTCCAGTTAGACGACCTACAGTCCAGGGAAGGTATTCTAAAAAAAGAGTCTAACTTTGGACCTGGGTTTAAACCAGGGTTAGTCCTTCATGATTTAACCTTTTTTAAATATATTATATTAGCTTAAAAATTATGGGTAAGCATGTATAATTCCATTAAAGGTGCAACGAGAGATTTCAAGTCATCCATACTTTCTGTGATATGAAGTGATTTCATTAGACACTCAATATAGATTCTCTACCTTTCATATGGCTACAGAAATAACTTAAAATGAAAACAAAAGGTGATTTGTACTGCATATTTCAATAGGAAAACATAGGCTGAATTTTGTATTTGCTCCTATAGGAAATTAGAAATTGTACAATTTTTGTACCAAAGAAGCAGTTCTCAGTTAATCCTTTCAGATGGGGATATTTGGTAATAAAGCTTTACTCCAGTGCAAAAATCAGAATTTTCACATTTTTAGGGACACCTGTTACTTGAAATCTCTTGTTGCACCTTTAAACTACTTAACTACTTTGATGTGGGGAAAAATTACCAAATAGTTGAAGAATGAAGTATTTAAGAAATCTGTCACACTGTCTCATGCAAATTGACATGCAGTGATGGCAACTGAAACTGCATGCTATACAGCTGATTGTGCTGCACACCAGTACAGAATAAACATAAGATCAATAATGCATGTGTTTGAGTTCCAACTGTACAGGTCATGGTGCACAATATCACACTTTAAAATCTGGGGCAGGGAATAAAATTTACTGTTTTGCATTCAATATGCAGAGTTCAAGCCAACCACATGCAGGTTATGTTAGCACATCCATGCCAATATGTGAATTTTTAGTTTTTTTTCCAATATTTTGGATTAGCAAACCACTGCTTACTGCTTATCCCTTTAACAGATCCTAATTTCAAAATGAATACAGCACTCATTTTTCAGTAACAAATGATCTAGAAGATACTAGTACGGTACCATGTTTTAAAGGCACTATCAGAAATCAACAAAAATCAGATGTTTGCACGTCTGTAACAAGTATAGGTATCTTAACAAACCGTAAAAGTGATAAGACCAAAAGCAACTTTATAAGGTCAAAATAAGATAATTTTTATTCATTACTCTCTGTACAGACACTTACTGCAATGCGTATTCATATCTTTGAACACTGCTATTTTCCTCCTTTGTTGTCAATTTTTTTTTCAGTTGGAAAAAATAACTGAGAATTTGACAGACTTCACTTTTAAGCTATTCCTGTAAATTTATTTGGGCTCTTTCAGGTTGATCACTGATAGTGTCTTTAATAGCAAATTATATTAGCCTTTTATTTAACACCTAACTGGAAATAAATATTAAATTTCAATATCTGGTCATTGATTGGGAAAAAAGGTCGCTAACCCTTTTTGTGATTCACAAGTCATTAAGTGATTGGGTGGTGAGTATTAAAATTTAAGGGGCAACTCAAACAAAATGGTGTAATATCGTGTCATAAGATAAAAATATTTAACATTATATATACAATGCAATTATTAAACTTCATTTCAATAAATTCAAATTACAACAAGATACACATCATACACTGATGAACCAGATCATCACCCATCCATGTATCAAACAAGATAAACCAATTGATTGCAACAATTCCACACATCTACAGAAAAAAAGCTTCAAAAGATATACTGATAAATTCATAATTATTCACATCATACACTGATGAAACAGTTCATCACCCATCCATGATCAAGCAAAAATTTCAACAACTTCAAATACTGGTTATCAACAATCACATCAGAACACACGGCCAAACACAAGATCCCTTTAAAAAAACAAAAACACGATAAAACAATACAATTTGAAAACCATTAAGGCAAATACAGGTTAAATTAGATGGTCTCATATCTGACAATGGATATTGATTGAAAAAGAAGTTTAACTTAGTAATTCACATGAGCCTTAATACCCAAACTGATACTGATTTAAGCTACTTAATAGTTATAATAATATTAACATTATAATTTCAACACTTTTAAGTGCATCCCATAACAATACAATCATACAATAGCACACCTTATAATAACAATCTAATTTAAATACAACACATCTGTTCAAATAACCAGATGAGTTGCCCCTTTAGTGGCCTCTTAAGACTTGTAAGGGGGGACAGCGGGACTATTCTAAACCCAAAACCCGCAGGGGCCCCTTTTATTTATTTATTAGACATAACGCCATAAGGCCACAAGTCATAAATTTACCAAAATGAGGTCAAGTCTAAGCATCCTGAGTACAGGCAAAAATATTATTTTAAAAAAAATCTTTTTGTATGTTTTTTTAATTATCATTATAAAATTGATAATTAAAAAAACATACAAAATTATAAAATGGAATAGGAAACATGTTTGCAAAGAATGCACACTGAAACTAGTCTTTTTAAGTCTTTGAGCCTAATTGTTCTAGCACACAGAAAGCACACTACTATAATGCAGGGGTTATTTTGCATTTTCCCCACAAGTTGACTTTATGTATGCAGAGTAAAATTTGGGTTTAATTCTATTTAGACTAAAATGAAAGTTTTGAATGTAGCTGTTTTATTTTGCAAAACAGAAAAATGTATGTTTTAAGGTGATGCTGTATGAGAGTGTATGTTTGCCTTCAACCAAATAATATAGAACAGGCTTTGTATGTTATCATTTAATTCAATGTGAAACAGTTCGTTCTTTGTATAACAAATTACGTCAGCTATCAAATATAATTAAGAAATGAGCAAATGTCATCTCTTCTTTTTACATCTGGTATGATACTTATTGATGCAATGGACAAATCTTTAGTTTTAAAAAACCTTGCATCTCATTAGTGACTGAAAATATTTAAAATTGTCAGTTTTTTTATTTGTTTATCTAAGTATCATCATGGAGATGTTTGGTACATCCCCCAGGGGGCTAGTTGCATTCAAATGTGGGATATGAACATTGACTTCCAAAATGCACCCTAAACAAGTATTTCCACCGACTAAAAACCATACCCTAAACAAGCATTTATGTCTATTTTTGCTACCATAAACAAGTTTTTTGTCAGTTTTTGCTACCTTAAAGAAGTAATCAATGCATTGTGTACCCTTATTAACTGGCTTTGCTCATGTTGCTTTACTTCCAAATTGCAATATTTTTTATGATTGTGATCTCGCGTACATCACAATTTCAGGGTTGTGAAAAAACATACCCTTTTTTCCATATTTTGCTGTTTTTGACACCCTAATCAATGTATGCGCGAACATCGCCTGTTGGAAAAAAGATACCCTTTTTACACGTTTACTTGTTCATGCATCATATCCACCTTTGAATACAAGTGCCCCCCCTTGGGGTACATCAGAAGTTCATGAATAGGATGATCAGTTGTTTATGCCCAAGGGCTTTCCCTGTTCATGCTGATCAGAACATAACATCTTGTTATGGTATCACATGGATGCCAAGCAGAAATTTCCTTCAAACACAGACAATTGAGCCTAGTGCACAAATGAGCTGAATTTTATAACACCACATTTCTGAAAGATTTGGAATGTCCAAAACATAACATCAATACACAGCATGTTAAAGTTCTACGCCCGCCGCAAAACTCCAATATCGGAGTTTTTCTGCGTATAATACTCAGACACTCCAATTCGGCGGGCCAAAACTCCAAAAACAGAGTCTGCATATCTTTAAATTTATTACTTATATTCAAACACTCCAATATCGGAGTTTCAGTGTAATACGCACACACTCAAAAATCATAGGGTCTCGGCACAGCGTTCAAAACTTCAAAATTGGAGGTTCTGCATATCTTTAAATATGTTACTATATTCAAACACTCCAATAATCGAGTTTCAGTGTATAATACGCAAACACTCAAAATCAGAGGGTCTCGGTCATCGCAAAAACTTCAAAATTGGAGTTCTGCATATCTTTAAATATAATATTATTACCGGTTATTATTACTTATATTCAAACCTCCAATACGGAGTGTTCCTGTGTATTATGCAGAACTCCCAAAATCGGAGGGTCTGCTACATCACCAAAACGCCAAAATCAGAGGGTCTTTGTAACCGTACTTTAATCTTATTACTTATCAGTTATATTCAACAACTACCAATATCAGGTTGCTGCGTATAATCACACTCCACTGAAAATCGGAGGGTCTGCGAACATCGCAAAAACTCCAGAATCAGATAAAATTAAATATATAAATAAAATCTTTATTTATATTCAAACACTCCAATTTGGAGTGTTCTGTGTATGTGGATAAGCCTATTGAAGAAAAAAAAGAATGTGCAACCTATCACCATCCTATGTTGAGGTCTTGGTGATAAATATTATGGCCTCATTATTGGTGATGTTCCCTGGCAGATCAGTTGAATTATACAAGGAGGTTCTCGAACCACAAAAGGTCCCTCGCCCAGTAGCGCTTAAATAGAGGTTTGAAATATAAATTTTAGACTCACAGGGAGAATTGTGATGGAAATAATTAAGTGGTTCTCAAACCATTTGAGGCTGCGACATAGCAGTTGCAATTTGACGGTATAAATTGCTTACATTGCCAACAACTATTTTTAGTTATTTGACCTAGATGACCCTACTTGACATGAATGACCTTCACCAATTTTCGGTTAGAAATGTTGACATTTTTTGGCCACTAATGCTGACCACACCCACAAGTTTCATCATTTCCTACCAACCTACTTAGTGGTTGATCTTGAATGACCTGACATGACCTGAGATGACCTTCAAACTTTTTCAGCACTGAATGTTGACCACACCACAAGTTCATCAATCCTACCAACAATGACAAGGACTATGCATTTAATTCCATTTGACCTTGAATGACCCGCATGACCTTGAATGAACTTCAATTTTTCGGCACTGAATGTTGACCACAATCAACAAAGTTTCATCATCCTACCACATGTGACAGGACCTATCGCCTATTATCCCTTTGACCTTGAATGACCCCACTAGACCTTGAAATGACCTTCAATTTTTCGGCACTGAAAGTTGACCCACACAACGACCAAGTTTCATCATCCTGCCACATTGTCCAAGGCTTCTATCATTTAATCCCATTTTTGACTCGCATTTGACCTTTTGACCCATGCCACCTGGCCCACCTCCGAACTCATCACCCGTCTACTTGGGCGACTACTTGGTGCGAAGATGGACATTCATACTTGCTTAGATCAATATCGTGTTTACAAGCTATATCTCTATTTTTGACCAAATTTGACCCTATTATTTTTGACCATATTGGACCTTTGACCCATGCCAAATGATCCATCTCCGACTCATCCCCGTCTACTGTGGGACATATATGGTCCAAAGATGGACACCCATACTTGGCTTAGATTCAAAAAAAACACAAAAGATATCATGTTTACATGCTTATAACAATATATCCTATTTTTGACTCAAAATTTTGACCCTAGTTTTGACATATTTGACCTGTGACCTATGTCACATGACGCATTTTATATCCAGCCACAGCCTACTTGATATGCATCTATGCTGCGAAGATGGACACCCACACTTGCTTAGATCCAGATATATTGCTTGGGACGCACGCAAAACACACGCAAGCACACACGGAACTCAGGGCATGTTCTATAGTTTCCGCCTTGCCACGTAAAGATGGAACGGGACCAAAAATCCATCGTAGTTTGTATTGTGAACTGAGGTTCCCAATGACACTCTGTATTTCATCTTACTGTACAAGAACAATTTCTTGGCACTATCCTTAATGAGCAGGGCTGATTGGTTTTGATCTGGTCTGGGCATTCTGCAGCTGTTCTTGCTGCCATTTGGCATGAAACAGTGCCAACTGAAGGGGCCATCTCTTCCTTTAATTTGTAACAGGATCATCATGTTCCTCCAAGCCTACAGACCCATACCATTACTTTCGATGTTTTTTGCAAGCACTTATTTTTCTCCACCATTTCCACATTTTTTACTGCACTTTTTGGCTTCCGTTTAGTGGTGGTTGGTTTAACACCACAATTGGGACATTCTCGATCTATTCATGACCAATTGCTTGAGAATCTTTTATTACATTTACACACTTCCATTTGTGAAAGAATGCTCTATCCGGTGTGTTGATTTATTTGTTGATTCCTCCGCAGGTTGTATTGTTAACTTCCTCATCTGGTTGTACTAATGGGGTAGGCCTTCCTCTTCTGGGCCTGTTGCTGTGTGTGGTATTGTTTATGCTCTTTCCCTGTTTCCGTCTTTTTTGCTTGATGAGGTTTTCGTTTTGTTTTCCTTTTCTCGACATCTTTCATCTTCAGTCGAAATATTCCTTCCTCTCTTCTGGTGACAAGTCTTTGAAACGTTTTTTACCTTTGTTGTTACTTTCACTCAACTCCTCACCCATTCTTTCTTTGCTTTTTTCCCCTTTTAGAGTGTGCCATTTCTGTCTTTGTTGCCTGCTCTTTCTCTGTCATATCTTTGATACTAATGTAGCTTGTTTCTCTTTCTGGAAGTCATCCTTTTTCAATTTCTTTAAATCTGGTACTGGTTAGGCTGAGAGGTCATCATGTCCCTGACATACATTGCACTTCTGCAAGTTCCACTTGCTTCGCTACAGTCATTTTTTTCTGTTTTTGTCGTTATTAGTTTTGGGATCTGAGACTCCACTTAAATTTAAACCTTTGAGTAGTGAACTATTATTTGACATATGTTCAGGATAATTATCTGCAATAAAATAATCAAAACAAAAGTTAACTTAATCTTACCTTTCAAGTGACCCCAAATGCAATTCCAGCCTTTATTGTGTTGAATATGTCCGCCTCCAAAACAACATAAGCATACAGTATGTTTGACCAGGTTGCGTGTGTTTGTGTGGGGGGTAGTTTGGGGGGTGTTTTTTGTGTGTGTCTTTTTTTTGGTTGGGGCCGGTGTCTATTTCTGTTCCTTAATCACGGACAGAATCGAACATAGCAAGATTGGTCAAAGTCACCTGCGTCTGCAGCGTTACCTGTGGTGTGTGTGGTGGGTCTGTCCAAGAAATAAATCCACCAACTAAATAATTGTCAGAATCTATTCGTCATATCCACCGCTAATAGCATATCACATCAAGTTTTTTCTATCAAACCAGAGAATGGAGTAATAATAAAAAACAATTCCGAATTGATTCACAGGTTTATGGATTCTAATACTGTCCGATCATAATTTCTCATACATAAATGAATGACTTTACTGTTATAGTTTTATTATTTAAAAAATATTGCCTTTTTTTCTGGCGAGGACAACTGTTTAACAGAGCATTAGTGTGACGTACTGCCTCCATTACAGTTAGTGGGGAATCTACCTCAGATTGATGACAACTGGATATCTATCATTTTCCCACACCATACCATACATATCAATATCCGAATACTTCAATAAATAAAAAACTCATGTTCTGAGAGGGCACGACTTTCAATGGACAATGAAGACATCAAATGGCCAAGCGGTAAAAATCCAATGCAATATTTCATGATTTTTGTATGTCAGCACCTAGACCATTCGAAGTTCTCACTCTCCGATACTTTTTCAATTTCTATCACGTCGGGTAACCTCAATGTTCTGGAGAGACACCTCTAAATTAAATTTAACAGAAAAAAACCCCTAAGATTACAAATAAGTTTTCTTAACCCCCACAATTATAGGTCCAATTTTGTCAACTAATTTCATTGTATTGTACCAGTTCATACTTATCTCTGGTAAGCAATCAACTTATCAATGAATTATGAATGAAATCCAAATTCCCTTAAAAAATGCACAAAAATGGTTCAAAGTAACTAAAATAATATTTGAAATGATACAAAAATGCAACTTAGCTTGGTCTTGATAAGGTCCATCAAACACAAACATGGTGAAATCCATTTTTGGCAAAGTGTACCTTATATGAAATACCCATGTCCAGATCCCAAGCGTTACACTGCAAAGATTTCAAAATACAATAATCTCCATCAAAAGACAAAAAAAAATGGTGGGAAATGGTCAACCTTAAAGCAATATCGCACATTTTTTGAAGAAGCGCCCCCAATTTTCAAAATTATTATTTTTGGCACAGTTACGTTGGTAATTGTCTAGGAAACTATACCTGCGAACTAGAATGCTAAAAATGCGTATTTATCACAATAAGCGATTTTGTAATTAGAATTGGGATCCCCTGATTGGACTTAAACGGCAGAGCTGGAAATGTTTAATTTTATGTCCGTCCATGATGGAATAGTGCCACCTCGATAAAATCACCTTTAACTTACTTGCCCCGAAACTATTAAAACAACTAATGATGAGCGTAGACGTACATGGCGCTATTTCCCGGCTTTTTCCCATTGGAAGGCCGTTTCCAGCAGCCGTTGAATATTATCGGGGATCCCCGATAATATTATTCTAAGTACACAACTCCCTTCGTATTGGTGACACATAGACATTTCGAGCTTAACCATTCACGGGTATATTTACTAGCCAGTTCCCAATGCAACCGTTTAAAATCTCCAAATTTTTTGAAATTTGGGGGCGCCCGTCAAAAAAATGTGTCTACTAGTGCTTTAATGTGGCCTATAGGGGGCAGTGTCAAATTCTTCGAATTTTGTATAGCAGTTTTGATAATTTATCACAAAGGGGATGGCTTTATGTATTTGGCCTTGTAAAAGAAATGCTATACAAGATTTACTTCAAATTGGTCGCATTTTGCTATCTAAACAGGGGATTTGCAACACTGTAGGGGGAATCCCACCTTTAAATTTCAACCATTCATACCACACATGTTGTCAAGAGAAGCTGACATCCTTTAACAATACCTTAAATCAGTATACACACAGAGGACTTGGACAACTACTGGTATAAGTTGAAATTCGGTACATATTTCGTGATTTTAACATTTTGCCAAATGTGCGAGAATTTAATTTCACGGTATTGACACCAATGCATACAAATTTATTGGAAAAAGAAATATTTTCGCGAGTTTTAATTTTCGCGTTTTTATGTTCACTTGCGAATTCGCAGAAAATAAAAACCTCGCGAAAATTTCTACTTCAATATTACCCTGACTTGACAGGGTGATGGTATTTCAGGGAAATCCATGATGGATTAAAACCTTCTCCTTCACACAAACCAATTTTGTCATCTTGATGGGAAGTTCTTCAACAGCTGATGTCAATTCCAGTGTGCCTTAGGGTAATCATTGTTGGACCCCTGTGTTTTCTAATCCTACTGGCCTGAGTCTGAAATACCTAAAACCCTTCTTTTTTGTGAATGATTTCTCTCATCTACGAGAAATAAAGAACCCGACTGAATATATGAAAACGAAATCCTGAAATTTAGCTCTGGTACCGCTTTCGTTTTCAGGCTAAACAATTTTAAATTGAGGGTCAACCTCAAAACATGTACCGGTGGGTGAAATTCAATAGTATAGTAATGGACCCTCTATAAAATGCTAGGTATTAGTAACCTCACATTTGTGGTGTCCTTTCAAAGGGGGCCAATTTAAGGTTACCCCAGGTTCAAACCTTTAAAATGATCCATCATGTTGAAATGTATACCATAGTGTCCGTCTAGTCATAATGATTTCCAAAAATGTATAGTTTAGTACCATCTAGGACCATTGTTTTTGAGTTTATAGGGTAAAAAAATGGATTAAATGGTAAGGAAGTTCAATATGTCCATATAGGCAGCCAAAATATTCACTTCAAGTTTTAGAAAAATGAAACAAAATTTGAACCCTTAATATACATGCACATATTTACACTTCAGGTAGCCAGGCACCTGTAAAAATAAACTTGTAAAAAAACCGGCATTTGAATTGCAGCTGGGACTCACTACATGCAGAAACGTAAAAACTGGAGCCGAAAATACGAACCATTGCCGGGATCGTAAAATACGGCGTGACATCTCAGCCTCACGTTATTGTTGGTTTTTGACTGCTACACAATAGTAAGAATTAACACGGTATCACAATTCCTCTGAGCCAAAATTTAAACGTGTAGCTATAGCATCATACAACGTTGTATTACGTTACCACGTGTTGTAAACAAAAAATATACTTCAGGCAACAATGAAAGAAACAATGAGAAAAAATTAAGGCAATAAACAAAGGGAAAACGTGAAAAATACAGATTTACATATAGTTTTATACACTTTGTTTTTATATTGTAATGTCACATTCCTAATGTCACCAATTTACCTAATCATCAGATGAATAAACTCAATACATACCTTACATAATTCGAACCCGGGCCCTTAATATTACAAGTCCTAAACCTTATCCACTACACTCCCTGACTTTACTGATAGTAAATGCTAAAATCAATGTATATGTGTGTGTGTGTCCTACTTTTTTCCAATTAAACTAATATAATACAAAAGAGGAAAGAGTTTTTAAAACTATTTTTTAAAAATGATAGGAAAATAAGATTTTGCATTTTTAATGACGTTACTAACACGTTATTTAACCCATTTATAGGTGAACAATTTTCCTTTCGTAGTCATAATTGTTTTCTTCTTGACCCCACCAATTGCAACAGAAACACATTTGGGTGTTCATATACTCTGAAATAGTCAAAAAATAATAATCTTAAAAGTCTACCAACATCAACCTAGTGGAACATGGATTGAATAAGGGGGCACGTTTGTACAGGGGTAAAAAATTAGAATTGTTCGAATTGATGTAAATGATGTACCAATTTATTGGGATACTCCTAAGGTTTAATAAACGGTTATAGTTTGCACTATCTACGCGTTATAGTTTTAGTGCAATAGGGCTCATAAACAGTTACAAGGTCATTCCGGGGGTTAAAATTCATAGAAGGGTCGATTTTGATCGGATGGTTGTAAAACTGTTAAATTTGTCACACTAGATAAGTAAATGTAAAGAGATTCTTTGTTTGAACTTTAATAAGAATTACGAGCTAGCGACTAGTGGACCTCCCATAGGACCCCGGTAGCCCCCAGTCACATTTGTAGTTCCATTATGCCAACGAAATTATAGATGGTTCGCAACCAGTTATATTTCGGGTTCGCACATTAGACGAAAAACACAATTTGACACCCTTTTATAAACGGAACGGATAATCTGAAAAATTTACCCCCATTGTGACCTTGAACCTATTTTGACTCATAAATATTGAAACACAACCTGCAGATATGGCAACTAACCTTTTTTTTTAATCAGGGAAATGTAAAGAACACGTTAACATACTTTTCGACGCGTTTTTGGTTTGATACTGTCATATTTGACCTGTAATAAACCTTACCCCCTTAAAAATATATGTTCCACTCTTTGATTTAAGTAGGTTTATGTGCCAGATATAGGTAATAAACGGGAAGAGTATTGAAGAATGGGGGTTTACCATCATTTGCAAGGTAAAGTCTGGTTAAAATTAGGAACATTTTTAACCGTGCACATGAACATTTTGGGGGATAATAGTGCCATAATTATAAAACAATTGTTTAAAGCAATAGGTGATCAGTTTTGAAGAATAAAGTTACGTGTAAAAAGTGTAAAAAACAATATCTCCAACAATGCTTTTTTATGGGGTGGTAATGCTAATTTAAATTAAGCCGCAATAGCAGAGTTCTGTCATTAGAATGAATACAAGTGGAATGATTTATTTGAAAGGCATTTGCATTTGAAAAACAGATTCCCAATGAAGAGAATTGGTGAATATTACTAAAATGTATGATAACTGCTTAATACACAAGTTGATTAAGGTAAGTCATGACAATTCCAACCCGTCGTAAAGAAGAAAGAATAAGGAATGAGACCTGAGTTTGCTTTGAAAAAAAAAAAAAAAAAAAGTAATAACGTAAGTTTGTTATGTTAAGTTTTGAGAAAGCTGTTATTTCTTGGTCAATTTGAAAGACACTATAGATTGTTGAATCTGACAAACAAAGCCTGTCTGATTAGTTATTACTGAGAAAATTATGGGGTTATGGTGCAATGGATGATCTGCACAGGGTACAATTAATGAAACCATGTCCAAATTGTGATTGCGCCAATGTACACAATGAATGAAATCACTGGGTCGAATCATGTGATGTTTAATTCTTTTTATACTATGGCCTTAATTGGAAGCAATTCAAATTGACAAGGTTTCAGAATTGTCCCCTGTGCAGTCATCAATGCCTATAAACCCATATTAAATTTGGTATCAAAGAGCGGAGGATGTATTCAGTTCATAAGGTACAAACCATTCATGAAAATATTCGTCACCATGAAAATCACCGCTTATCAAGAAGTGTATACTTTTTTTGATCACGCTGTTTAGAAGACACTTAGAAACCACAATGAAACTTTGCAAATATTAAGCAAAGGACCACCCTCAAAATATTTCAGCAGAATTTGGTGCAGGAATGTGAATTGGTTTGGGGGGGTCCAAGTCAAGGTAAAATTGGACTACTTTTTACTTTTTGAAACAGCTACTTCTTCCAACGAAGTGATATAAATATAAGTTTATACACCAGGGAGTTATTTAAGATAGCTATCGTATTTTAGGTAAATGCATGCAGCAAATAGTTTTGACAAGGTTTCAAAAATGCCAATTTTACCATTGTTAAGGCATTCAGTTATGTCATTAAATATGTAAAATTGAGCATTAAAAAACAACAATTAAACATTGATAAATAAAGTTTTCTGATGGAAGTATGTGGTTCCGGGGATGTGGGGTCAATTTTCCATGAAAACAGTGCTCATCCTGCTCCTCCTCCCTTCTATTTTGTTGTAATTAAAAAGCAATGAGTGGGATATGATTAATATTTTAAGAAACCTAATCACTGATCTTGTTGCCCTGCATTCATGCTTTTTACTACCAAATTTAACTATGTGGCGTGAATGTTATTCAAAAAATCACTTTTGTAATACAAAATATTGCACTAGTGGACAGCTCCACCTATTACTGGCCCAGTGAAACAATGGCCATGGTCAATTGGGCATATGGGTGACTGGCCATCTGAACCTTTGCTCTTGAAAGTGGCATTCTTTTTCCCGTTGTCAGGCCATATTGCCCACAACCATATGTTGTAGACCAGGGGATACAACCACAGGGTTGCGGTACCGAACTAGATATAGGGCATTATACAAATTCGGGAAACGAGAAACGAATTAGGTTTCGGCAGCCTCAACGGAATAAACTACATCCATGTTGAAGGATGTGGTGGCAGAATACTGAATTCATCCGCAAAGTGGACCAACAAATGTCGAACAACAAAGCCAATGGGTGATACCATCGGAAGTAATAATACGGTCAACAAAAGCCGAAAGACTACTCATGTACTTGAGTTTTGAATTTACAAGGACAAGTTGATGTTTACCTGGTTGGCCCCCTGGCCTAGCTTCTAGTAGTAGTCTAGGCAGACTAGCGCTAGGGCCTACCTAGGCCCTAGCCGCTTGTCCAAAGACTGGCAAACTAAAGAATAGACTTGCTTGCCTGAATGCATGGATTTTATTAAACATTCATCATGGACTTCATGTTCAGTGACATGATTTCGTCCCGGGATTTGCTCCAAATGCCACTGCATTTCGATTAGTAGAAATCGAAATCTTAAATGTACCAGAAATGGGTTGGAATGTTAAACCAAAACATGACGGTTAATCCTTGCTTAAACATCCTCAGTGGCGATTGGAGAAGAAAACTAATTCACATAAGTCTCAATTTGTCGCAACGCAGCCCGCCACGAATTTACACTCTATCGGTTCTCTTATCAGTCAACTGCGCCCATAGGCCCAGTTGACGGAGCATGGAACTGGCCGACTGGGAGTTTCTCGATCCAAGGACAGCCTGTGGCAAGGCATGGGTTAACGTGTTCGACCGACAGTAGTCCCAAACTGCCATTGGAAGTCGTGTCAATGAAAATTCCCTTGGTGGGATGCATGGAGCAAAAAATTCTCTGAAATTGAGAAATCCTGCAAATAATTACTCACAATAGCATGTTATAATGTACGGAGAAAACATTTCAAGGAATTTTAGCAGTATAAAGTGCCATTTGTGGTCTAAATCTTCATGAAAAATTCAATTTCGTGGACACTCAGTTGCAATGGGCCCATTCACAAGTTAATTGCCAACTTTTGAGGTTTTCACTTAACAACGCGATGGATTTTTTTTATAGGAAAGGGTGATTACAGAGTCACCTTTATGTGTTTTACTACATCTATTACTAGACCTACCTCCATAGCTAACCAAATTATTATGGGCTTGAGGTCAGGAGACAGCCCACACAAAATGGTCAAAATTTACCAATATGGCATCAACCAAAAATACATGACCCGTTTGTTTTCAGCTGCCATTAGCTATGTAGAGGCCTGTCAATTGTTCCTTTTAGTTCTGTTGGACAACTTGTGACAATTTATTACCATGTGAAAATAAAGAGAGAGTGCTCAAAAAAAATTATTGGAGCAATCAAAATTGAGTGTGGACGTGACATTCAGGGTCAAATGAATACCATTTTATTCATTTACACCGACAATCCTGTGGTGGATATCTGTGGTATATTATTGTATCATTTACAAGGACTCTCTTATGATAATGCCCACACAAAATTATATGATTGGTCCTAGCTAATTCAGATTGGTTAATCGAAACATTTGTTGTCCACATTTTTCCGTTCACAATTTGTCACGTCCAACACTTTTGGCCATAGCCCTGTGTCTTAGAAGTAGCTCATGGTTTTTTTGTGTTACTTTTTCTCTGAGGAGCAATTTCACTTGTACTTAGTAAAGTGTACTAAAAGTTTGACAACACACACTTTGTAAAATGCTTGGTACCAGCAACATTAAATTTCACGTTTTCACACCAGTCACGGTCCAACAAATTTTGTCACGTCCAACACACATGAGCTGCATATCTTAAAAATGAGGAGGTCTGCAACTTTGAATTTATAGTATGTTTCAAGTTATGCATGGGTTTTGTGAACTACCAACTAACTTTGAGGTGTGATCAGTTTGTCAATTTCTAAAAAATTGCCTGTTCACATTGGCAATGGTCACGTCCAACACAAGCTTCAATCAAGAAACCATGCAAATTTAACAGGGTTTGGATATTGGAAGAGCACGAGGATGATGATGAAACAAAGATTCACTAGGTAAAGTTAGCAGTGTGGTCATCTTACAAAGCTGTAAGTTAGTTTTGTTATTAATTAATGGTGCGCAAAAAGTAAGATTTTTACAGTCAAAATCGTTCACATTGTCACGTCCAACACTTTGGATATAAAGCTAATTATATGTAACTAATGAGTTGCATTTGGGACCAAATATTCTCCAAACTAAAAACTTTTTAAACAAAATCCCCAAAAATTTCCAGAAAAATCATCTGCTCTGTTAGTTTTTTGATTTAATAAATATAAAACTTTTTATGTCAAGAACATGTTTGGTTAAACAATATAAGCAAAAAAATGTCATGAAATTGTGAACATTTAAGAATCAATGTTCATATTTCAGTGGGTAATTGCCTGAAAGTACATACTTTACATTTATAATAAAGAAAGTGGTAAGTTCTTTTGCAAATCAAGTGGAATTCCATAAAAAAAACTATTTTTGCTTGTATTTCAGGAGACAGCCCACACAAAATGGTCAAAATTTAACCAATATGGCGTCAACCAAAAATACATGCCCTTTTGTATTCAGCTGCCATTTTAGCTATGTAGAGCCCGTCAATTGTTCCTTTTGAGTTCTGTTGGACAACTTGTGACACTTTATTACCATGTGAAAATAAAGTGTAGCAGAGTGCTCAAAAAACTTATATGGAGCAATCAAAATTGAGTGTTGGACGTGACATTTTCCGTTCACAATGAATACCATTTTATTCATTTACACCGACACTCCTGTGGTGGATATCTGTGGTATTTTATTGTATCATTTACAAAGACTATCCTTTATGATAATGCCCACACAAAATTATACGATTGGTCCTAGAATTAATTCAGATATGGTTAATCGAAATCTTGTCCACAATTTTCCGTTCACAATTTTGTCACATCCAACACTTTTTGCATTAGCCCTGTTGTCTTTATGAAGTAAGCTCTATGTTTGTGTTACTTATTCTCTGAGAGCACTTTCACTGTACTAGTAAATTGTACTAAAAGTTTTGACAACCACTGTAAAATGGCTTGGTACCATCAACATTAAATTTTCCGTTCACACCAGTCACGTCCAACAAATTTTGTCACGTCCAACACACATGAGCTGCATATCTTAAAAATGAGGAGGTCTGCAACTTTGAATTTATAGTATGTTTCAAGTTATGCATGGGTTTTGTGAACTACCAACTAACTTTGAGGTGTGATCAGTTTGTCAATTTCTAAAAAATTGCCTGTTCACATTGGCAATGGTCACGTCCAACACAAGCTTCAATCAAGAAACCATGCAAATTTAACAGGGTTTGGATATTGGAAGAGCACGAGGATGATGATGAAACAAAGATTCACTAGGTAAAGTTAGCAGTGTGGTCATCTTACAAAGCTGTAAGTTAGTTTTGTTATTAATTAATGGTGCGCAAAAAGTAAGATTTTTACAGTCAAAATCGTTCACATTGTCACGTCCAACACTTTGGATATAAAGCTAATTATATGTAACTAATGAGTTGCATTTGGGACCAAATATTCTCCAAACTAAAAACTTTTTAAACAAAATCCCCAAAAATTTCCAGAAAAATCATCTGCTCTGTTAGTTTTTTGATTTAATAAATATAAAACTTTTTATGTCAAGAACATGTTTGGTTAAACAATATAAGCAAAAAAATGTCATGAAATTGTGAACATTTAAGAATCAATGTTCATATTTCAGTGGGTAATTGCCTGAAAGTACATACTTTACATTTATAATAAAGAAAGTGGTAAGTTCTTTTGCAAATCAAGTGGAATTCCATAAAAAAAACTATTTTTGCATTTTTTACAGAACTGCTCAATTTCCAAACTTTTATATTGAAAAAAATAAAGGAGAAAAGATTAAGGTGTGCTTCGATATTTCCTTAAAATTTATAGTTTACACAATTGAAACATATAAACAAAGCTTGTCACTAAGTTTGAAAAAATGACCCCCAGGTGACAAAAAGTAGGCATTATTGAAACGGGCCCAAGGCAGTGTGACTCTTATCATGTTATAGAGAAGAGTCATGTTGGGACAAAGCTGCATGTAGAATAGCCCAAGGTTGCTCTGGCTTTTTCGCTACGATAGCCACTATCTTCTCTCCCTAAAGCCAGAGACATTGTTCAGTCAGAAATTTGAGCCATCAATCCATATTCATTCCCAAGTATAAACAAAAACCCACCGTTTAGTGGTTTAACATTAACCATCATATTAGGCCACAGTATTGAAATAGGGCTTTGCAACAATTGCATTATTGCGTCTACTATCAAAACCTAAGGTTGTTTCCCACGGTACTGATGGGGTTGTATGTGCAAGTGCCGGGTTCTCATATCAAGTAAGAGAACACAATACACATAATCGGAACAAGCACCTTAAAGGATCCCCCTGATATGTCAGGGGAGATTTTTACGAGCACCCCTGAGGTTAAAAGTCAGTCCCTGCCCCGTTGACGGGGAAAAAAACCGGAGTTAAAAACTTTGTTTTAACTTACCAGTCCTTTATGACACGAAATCCGTGTTATGAAAACTTTGATGTCTTAGAATCCCTACTAGCTCGATTTAAAAAAAAAAGGTGCCAGTCATGCTTAAGTTGGGCTGGTAAGTCAGGAATTCAAAGAACTGTTTTTTGCCGTATCTTCTTAATGTTGTTTCCAAACATATATAAAAGTATACATATTTGAGTGAGAAGGAAATTGACTCAAGGAATCCACATATGATAATATTTTCCCCCCAAAATACGTATGTTTTGAGAAAATCATAAAAAATGGAGAATTTTCAACTCCATTTGTTTTGGTTCCCTATAAACAATTATAGAATGTTATAAAAAGTCCTGTTAGTATTGTATTAAGAGGCAGCGTTCTAGGTCGGCATTTCCCCTTTCTCAATCTGCACTATTTATCAATTATTTGACCAAAAAAGCCAAAAAACCGCTGTTTCAATTTGGAAAACGCAAAGATTGTTCAAAGGTTTACATAAATCACGGATTTTTAACCAAAAAATGAAAAACTAAAAAAGACCGACCATAGATTTTTGATATGCTCTGATACGATGCATTGCAGTTCTTAATGGTGCTGATATGGATTTCGAGTAACTGGAAACCGAAAAAATCACGAATTATCGCCGAACGTGAACACCAGAGAAAATCGCCATTTTGTCCAAATATTGTCCCAATTTCGCTACTAAAAATTAGCCTTACTCCAAACCAACCAAACGTTTTCATTCTCTATACTTCACACTGCTTCTGCACCAGGTCAAAATTGCTTCATCTGGATACTTATGATCAAAATTCAACAGTTATGAGGCTCAAATCGTGAAAGTTAAATCCATTCTGTTGCAAAAGCAACTCACTTGGCAACCATTTTACAATTGCATACAAGTTACCATGGGTGTGCGTCATATCTAATCGATGCATCAAGGTCGTTTTCTGATGCGCTCACTACATCGCGCGCGCCGAATAGCACAGGCGGATATTGCGTAATACAAATTACCCTCCTTTTGCAGTTCATGCCCATGTTATTGTTCTTGGTCAAGAAGAGGAGGAACGGAAGGCAGAACTGCTTAACATAGTAAGTAAAATGCACCAAATAGAGGAAAAAATAAATAATATAATTTCTGTTAAAATATATGGAAAGAAAACATTTAATGCCGTTAAACATGAAAAAAACAAAAAGCTGGCCATTTGACTAAGTCCTGACTTCACAGCCACCTTAAAGAGACATTAGGAGATCCGGAGACTTTCCAGAAAGTGCCCCCGATTTTTCAAACCGGAGTTTTTTGCATATTTGGAATGCTTCCAATGTTATTAGATCACACACCTGAAAGTGAATAAGCCGAATACACCATCGTTATGTAATAAGATGATGAATTTATACTTTCTGTCGTGCACTACCACACAGAAATTCCAAGCACAGTTTTCTATGGGGAAAATACGGCTAGTCAGGCAGTTCAAAAAAACAAGGTTTGCGGTTTTTTCTTTTGTACCTGTTTGTCCAAGGTAAACCTTCCAAACGGTCTTGGTAGTTGGTCTACAATCGATCCAGTGCAATTTGAGAGAAATTTGTATTAAAAGTCTACCAAAATCAACTATGGGGTGGAACATGTAGAAATTAAGGGGGCAACGTTTGTACAGGGGTAAAAAAAAAAAAAAGTGAAGTGTTCGACTTGATTTAAATGATGTACCAATTTATTGGGCTTAATCAAGGTTTAAAAAAAGGTATATTTGCCCTATCTCGCGTACCAAGTTTTAGTACAATAGGCTCATAACGTTCACGGTCATCCTGGGTAAAACTTTCAGAATGGGCCGACTTTGTCGGACTGGTTGTAAACTGTTTTAAATTTGTCCCAAAGTAAGTAAATGTAAATAGATTTCTTGTTTGAACTTTCTAATAAGAATTACAGAGCTATGACTAGTGACCTCCCCCATAGACCCTGTAGCCCCCATCACATTTTGCGTTGCCAATTATGCAACGAATATTATAAATAGTGCAACGAAGTATATTTTCGGGTTCTGTTACCATTAGACGAACAATTTGGACACCATTTTTATACGGAACGGATTATATCTGAAAAAATTTAACCCCCATTGGACCTTGAACATATTGACTCATAACTGATTGAAATACAACTGCGATATGGCAAACTATACAATTATTTAATCCTGGAAATGTAAACGAAAACACGTTGAAGACTTTCTCGACATGTTTTGATATCTTCATATTTTGACCCCTGTGTATACCTTACCCCCTTAAAAAAATATATGTTCCCACTCCTTTGATTTTAGTAGACGTTGATATGTTGTTTTAAAGGTATTCTCATATAATTATGTTGGAATTGACTCTGTTGCAATTTGGTGGGTTAAGGCAGCATTATTCTATTTGAGGGCCTAGGGTGACTCCATAGAAATAGATCGGAGAAGCCGGACGCTGTATTCTCTCCTGTACCAACGGCTCCTCTGTCACCACATGGGGCAAAAATTAGAGGTCTTCGTGTTCTTTTTCGGGTGACGCGAGAAAACAACAAATGTAAGACGCGTTTATTTTTGAGCGGCTGGTGTCCGTATCATGATACGCACCCTTTGCGTCTTTCTAATCGCGTATGTCTGTCATGACACCGCGCTCCCGAACGTATTTATGTAATGTTTTGTTGTTGTATGAAAATCAAACGCGTGTTTCCTTGACTATACATGCAAGAAAAGGAAAAAGAAAAAAAAAAAAATATTGTTTCCTTTTCATATTACATTGGAAAAAGAAAACACGATCACTGTGATCGTTTTCCGTTTCAATTTTCAATAGAAAATCATTATGGTTAATCTTCCCTTGAAATATGTATCAAGATTAGAGAAAAAAAAAAATTTTAAATCAATGACCTTTCCCCATTTCTTTTCTTATTTTCATACTTGCATAAGAAAAATGGCAAACCGGATCATTGCAGCCAGTTCAAACATCGTTTTGCTTTTTTTACTTGTTTGTCCCAATAAACCTCCGAAATGTTCTTGGAAGCTGTTCTCGAATAGATCAAGTACAAATGAGACAAATTCGTATCATCAAAAAATCTCCACCTGCGGCACCGAGCTCTACAAATTGCATAGTTGGGTTCTGTGTAGTCGCGCCTGTCGATCTTCAGTAGTTTGACGCAAAGACCGCATAATCTTTGGTTGCGTCTTATGTAGGCGCAACGAAAGCTCTATGAAAAAAAAATGCGCACATCTACAGAATGTTTACGAATCCCTTCCGAGCATACACGAAGACCCCAAAATATTTGACCATAGCTGACAAGATGGCGGGTTCTGTTTCTCCGGAACTATTTCTAGGGGTGACTCCTATGTTGTTTAAATTGGGAGTTTTAACGGTTAAAGCAATATTAGCACCCCATTTTTGAAGAGCGCCCCCAATTTTACCAAAATTTGCTATTTTTGGAGAGTTATGTTGGTAATTGTCTACGAAAAACTTACTGCAAAGAGAATGTTAAAACATGCATGTTATCATTAAAATAAGCGATTTTTCAATTAAAATTGGGATCCGCTGATCGGCAGCAGAGCTCGAAATGGGCTACGTTTGTCCGTCTGTCCAAAAAACTCTAATGTCACAAACCGTAATCAATCTAATTACTCACGAGGTATACCAGGGACTTATTTCTCGGCCCTGCCAAGACCGGACCCGAAACCCGCGAACCCTCGGTCTCAAGTCGAGCGTTACAGTGAATAGAGCTAAAGAGGATTTTCCCGTTAGGTTGTGGACACTACGGAAACGAGCTACATAGTTCGCAATGCAAACCTAAAGATACTGAGCAAATTCTTTAATAGGAATGACGTTTTCGTTCTTGACCGCTCTATTTTAGTTTGCATTGAACAGTGTACTTAAAAAACGTTTTTGTTTTCAGCAGCAGATTACTTGAATTCACAATACAACTCAGATTAAATTACTCACCCAGGTTGTCTAATGTCCTTTAATTACAAACCACGAAGTGTTTGCAAAAAAAGACTTAGAGTTAGAAATAAACAAAATAACATCGACAATTTGTTTTCACATGTGGTAATGGCGCTAGTAGTATAAGTATTGCCGCTGTCGTCACTGTTGTGGAACTATACAATTATTATTATGGAAGGATTTCACTGATGAATTGTATTCAGAATTACTTAATTATGAATTTTAGTGAATCTATTATGATTTTAGACTTCTAAGGTAAGTATGTGCTTGTTTACAAGCGAGGATAATATGAAACAAATTTTATAGCTCCGAATATTTGCGAAGTCTTTTGTCTTCGGAGCCTATTCATTACACTGCCTACAGTTTATTGTATACGGAAGTATTTCTCTTCTACCGTGATGTGAGTACGCCCAAATAAAAACACATTCATCACGGTAGATAGAATTTACTACTTTACTAGCCTAGATGAGCTAATTACTCATAGTACAGGGAACCTTTACGTCGTTTTTTTGACATTGTCGTCAGCACGACGTAAAGACCAATAATGCATTGAAAAGCCGTAGCAATCAAGCACTGTATTAAGTATGGACTTGTCGACGCAGTGCTGCGTCGGAGTCAATTACACTAAGAAACATAACCTAATGGCCCAGTATTTATCATGCACCTACTGTATTGTTATTGTATCCTGACAATTTGTTTCTTCGATGAAAATAAATTATTAAGTCTGTATTTTGGAGATATCCTTGTCGGGATTGGTGCTACACGATTTGACATATGTAATGTCGTCTACTAGAAATGAGGGTGATTCATAAATGGGAAATGGCCAAAGCTGATATTGACTCGTCTGACATGCCCCGAAATTTCAGTATGACTCCGTTGGCGTTGTACTACTACTAGGGTGTCACACTGATTTTTTTTTAAATTGTATTTTCCTAAGTTTTTTTAGTTAGATTGAAAGTACTCATAAAAGCAACAATTTGCCACAATTTCAACTTCCTACGTACAAGCGGTTCCGGAGAGTATGATCGTTTTAGATTGCAAAAACGTTGCTTTTCGTCATTTTCCCAATTTCTGGTAAAATTATCCAATTGATGAATTTGAGCAATGTATTACAGTAATATCAGGGCCAAGATTAGTCATGCTGAGTGCCTATATAGAAGAACCATTCCTTTCTTGTAATCTTTTCCAAGTTTCAGGAAAAAATTCCATTGGCTGGAATTTACGGGCATTTAAAAATGGTTAAGTTCCCAACATTATAGGGATTACTCAGAATGCATTGCGGTTTTTAGTCCACTTGCTGTTAATTACTGTTACACATCCTATGGAGCTTGATAAATAGCAAATGGTGCGTATAAATGTAAAATGTTGCTGCTGACTGTTTATTGAGTGACAATATAAATTTGGCAGACTCATCAGGATAGGATGCTGATCATTTTCACTTGTAAACGTTGTCAGGCGGAAAGGATTTAAAGGATAATTGCATAAAATTGCATATTTTAAGATGTAGACAATTGCTACTTGTACTTGAAATAGAAATTTTGTTCAGTAAACTTAAAAAAATGGTATGTGTGTATGGGAAATACATTTTGTTTAAATGAAGCCTCTATTTTAAAAGATGCTAGACCTTCCATGAAATGAAATTGGGTCATTCCATTTTAACGAAGGGATAATTAACCTTGTGATAATTGCGAATTCACTCACCCGCTGATCCGCCTTCTCACCCCTGCATGCACCCCCAAAGACAGCCACCAATTACTAATGCAACACGACCCCACATCACTCGGAACCTACACCCACAGAAACAACTTGAAAAAAGATTAAAATATTTAGTTTCCATATCCAACCATACATGTAGAATTGTTTCAAACCAATAGTTGTAATTAAATTTTGTAGAAGTATTGAGTCTGATTTATAATTAAAATCACTTGCAAATTGCAGAACTGCCAGATCTAGGGATTTTTATGAGGCTCATTTGGGAAATTAAAGAAATCAATCATTAATGAGAGAGCTGTGAAACTTTTAAGCTTTTTTGTAAAAAATATAGACAGAATGAGGCCAGCAATTGTAACAGATGTAATGTGTTTGTTTTAAGCTGGAATATTCTATTTATTATGTAGGGGATGTTTAAAATTGCCATTACTCACATAGAGCTACGAATATTACAGAATAGTGCTTACATGTTTGCTACTAATTATAGTAAATATAGCTATACAAAAATTGTTCAATTTCAATGGTATTTATCAGCATAACATATCGTACTTGACGGAAATGAATAATACAGTATGTTAATTCAAAGACATAAAGTATAAATTGCAACTGTGATAAAAGGAGCAATTGAGGGATATGATATGCTAGGACCAGTATGGACAACCCTATAGGGCCTTATAGATTATACTGGCCCTGTAAACCATACAAGAAAATATACTATAGTACCAATAATGACACCAAAGAGGGATGATTAAAAAATTACATATTGGTAAATGTACATAACAAGCAAACAAACAAAACCAAACATTATATCTATGATACACAAAACACTTAACGGAGAATAAAGGATACGGGAAATGGACAATGACAGACTTTTCAATGTCTTGCTGAGGTATGTAGTTACTATTGCATAATGAGAAGAGAGGTTAGAAGAGGGTAGAGGGGAGAAAAAATTAAGGAGTGATCAAGAAATGAAATGAAAGATAAAGTGAGGAGAGAATAAAAAGGGAAATGGGGGAAAAAATATACGAATGTACTGGTTGATTAAATGTTTTTGAAGTTGAGCTTTAAAAGATTTTTCTGTTTGTAATTGTTGTGAGGATTCCTTGAGATCATTACAAGAGTTTTGCGCCGTGAGATGAATAAAGTGCTTTTCAGAGGAAGATGTTGGGAGGGGAAGATGACGCTTTGTCGGCTTGTCTGGTGGTATAGCTGTGGATTTGTCTGTTTTAGTGATAAAGTTCGGAGGGAAACGTGTTGTGATAGTCAAACATGAAGAGCGCTGTTTGAAGTTGGTTAAGGGGCTCTAATTTAGTTGTTTTCATGAGTGAAGGAGTGAAATAATGGCCAAAAGTGTGCAGTTATAGGGGATGAGTTTGTGATAGTGACGAATGGCCCCATTGCTGTGTGATGTTTAGTTTGGTGAGTCGTGAATGATAGTTGGAGGCCAGATGATATTACAGTAGCTAATTATGGGAGAACAGTGTGTTGTAAAGTGATTTTAAGGGGTGGTCTGGAAGGTGGTTGTCTTTAACTCTGTAGATTGTACCCACATTGCGTGAGACGCTTGGTGGTGACAGAGTTGATTTGTTCATTCCATGTTAGTTATCGTCGATTGTTGATGCCAAGAAATTGGGTTGAGTGTACCGGGAGATTGTCTGGGTATATATTGTTAATGTTGATTGTGATGGGTGTTGTGGGTAGAGAAAAGCATTGTAGTTCGTTTTGTGAAACATTGAGAGAAATTTGTTTGCCCGAAACAGTCAGTGATTTTTGCGAGGTCGTGATTCATGCTGTTAAAGAGAGCATTACTGTTAGGGTTGAGAGGAAAAAAATGTTTGTGTCATATGCAAGAATAAGATGAGTTTCGCTGTTTTTAGTTGTGTTGAGAGATTGTTAGTGATGTACATCATGTAATGATGAAGAGTAGGGTCCAAGGATTGAGCTTTGTGGGACGCCACTGTGATAGGTTTGATGGATGCTGCGGGGTGGAGTGTACGTAAAACTGATTTGTTGAGCGGTTGGTAGGTAACTCTGAACCACTACAAGGCTAACCCACGGACACCGTAATGATTAAAGCTTGTGTGAAAGAAGAAAATGTTGTGCGTCACATGGTGTCGACAGCATTGGAGAGATCCAGGAATACTCTCATGGTGTGGAGTTTATGTTTAGTGCAAGTTGAGGTTGGTTGTTATTAGTTCAAGGAGTGCCATGTACGTTGATCGTTTGGGCCTAAAACCGATTTGGTATCGACAAAGAATGTGGGTTTATGGAAGAATGTAGACAGAGTGTGTACATGATTTTTCAAGTAGTTTTGAAAAAGATGGAAGAACAGAAATAGGCGATAATTTGCAATGTATGTGAATCTTTGTTTTATAAATCGGAATAACTTGGCTGATTGGTGGTCTGGGAATGTTCCGTGAGGAAGATGATTGGTTAAATAGGGCATCAGAGGTGATATGATGTTATATATGATTTTGTTAGCCAATCAGGATCTATCTTATCGGTACGGTGGCACTTTTACAAGGTTTTAGTAGGTGGCGAAGTTTGTGCATTCGTCATAACCAGTGACTCTGGATTCAGGAAAATTTGAGGTGAATGTATTTTTGCCAGGGTTTATTAAATGGGTTATGGGAAAGGTGAATGAATTGCTAGCCAAGTTTTTGCCCAGGTTAGTGAAGGGGTCGTTGAATGCGTTAGCTATATCAAGAGGGGTCAGTTATCTGCGTATTTATTATGAGTGGAAGTGAAATGGTCAGGGATATGTTTAGGATCCTCCTGACTAGATGTTGTTGAGGAAGGTCTAATGTTTGGTAAGATCTTTTTAAGTTTCTTGAATTTGTTCTGTGTTGTGTTTTTTTATTGGCAATACGAATAGTGTTGAGTTAATTTGTTTTGTATTGTTTGTATTGTTGTTGGTTGCTGGTGTTTGTCTGTGTTTTTCTCAGGTATGTTTGTAGCAGGCCGGGCTTGTGTTTGATTGACTTGGAAATTGCAGTTGTCATCCAGGGCTGCCTGTGTTACGATTTTTTATGTCTTCTTTTGAAAGGGAGAATGATTCGTTGTAATGTTTGGATAAGTTATGGATGTGAAGTTGCTGTACCTTTGTTAGGGTCATGTTCCTGTGGGTAATGTTCCCACGATTCAAGTGTTGAGGTATACGGTTAAATGTGCGAATGTTGTGATCTCTGTAGTCACGGTTAGTGATTGTTGTTTTTGAGGCATGCTTAGGCTTAAGAGATGTAATAATGAGGAATATTGGGCAGTGATTCTGTACGTGTCTATGTGACAAATATCCCTGGTGTGGGGTCTGTGTCAGTGGAGCTTGGTGATAATGTTATAATGAGTGTGGGCTGTGTATGCGTTTAATTCTTGTAGGTCTGGAATTTTGGGGTTGTAGGAGTTTGCAAGTAGGTGATTTGTGTTAACAAAGTCATGACTGTGTGGATGAGGGGAATAATTAAGAAGATGATATTAAAGTCCACGACAATATAGGAATCGCTGGTTAGTTTTATTTAGTCAGTGAGAAGATGCCTCGCAAGCTGTTGTTAAATTTGGGATTGTGTGTTCATGCAGTCTGTACATAACTCCCGAGGGGTGGTAGGTCTATTTTGGTTTAATGGTTTGAGGATCCAGCATAAAAAGTGAGTCAAATTTGTCTGGTGCGTTTTGCGATGATTGTAGAGAGGTGATTTTTCTAGGTAAAAGGACAAACTCCACCTTCCTCTGCCAGTGGAGAGGTCCTGGAATGTACGTGTAGCCATTAAAGTGAGGTGGTGACTTCGGTCTGTCGTAAAGCCCTGTTCTGAAAATGCTGAAGACAGTGAAAGAATGGTGAGGTGATCAACGGTAGTTAGTTATTTCGTCATCTGAGTTTGTTGATTACTACGGACAGTTGCTGAAATGGAATATGGGAAAATGGGTCATTGCTTGATGGTTTTGTTAGTGTGTTAAAGCTGTCGTCAGTGTGATAATGGGAGTCAGAACCAGAATGGTTTGTGGGTGTGACGAGGAGGGGTGGTCACATGTTTGAGATGATATGGGGTCTGTAAGAACGGGTTGATGCCAAGGGAATTAGTTTGATGATGGTTCAATTTAAGTGTGGTTGAAAAATTCAATTCGGATGCGGCGGAAAGTCTTCGTCATAAAGCTGGTGGTTAAATGGCAGTTCGTATATAGCAGGGGACGGCATACAGAAAAGGATAGGTCCCCAGGAAAAAATAGAGAAAAAGGTGTTATGAGGCGAGAGGAGAACAATAGAGAAAGAGAAGGGAAGAGTGAGAGAGAGAGGGGGGAGATGTGAGAGAGAAGAGAGAGAGAGTGAGAGGGGGATTTGAGAGAGGGGGGATGAAAGTTAGGTTGAAAAAAAGAAGAAAGTTAGAAGAGGAGCAAGTTAGAAAACAGGGTGGAAAACAAAGTGAGGAAAATTAACTATGGACAAGATGTGTTGAGATAGTCAGGACAAGCGAAAGCACTAAGAAACAAACAACGAGTAAAAACAAACAACGGGCTAAGAAAATACAAATTTCTAAGGATGTTTATTACAAAAAAAAACTTTTAAGTACAAGCAGGGTGTACACACACAATTGGGTTACTTAAATGCGTATTACGAACAAAAAAAAAACACTGAGTTACTTAAGATAATCAAAACGATTTTTACTGTGAGGTGGTGAGCGCACGCTATATGGTTGCTCAACAAAATCAACAAGGATGGAGAAGATTGAGTTATGATGAGGATACAGTTTCACCGTAAGTAGTCATCTTATTAAAATAACGTTTAGACTTAAATAGAATGATAGCTGAGGGTGATAATAAAAATATTAAAAAAAGAGCAATGAATCAAGTAATACACCACGTAGAACAATAAAAGGAAACGCCCCTCCTTCTATAAGATAAAAAATATGTGAACAACTAGCAAATAAATGTAAACATATTAATACACAGGAATAAGTAGGTGACGATATTTAACTCACAACAACATGAAGAATTAAATAGCCAGGAGTAAGAATGATAATAATGGGAAGGTAAATCATATATCACCATGCAGAAGCATGACAATGATGTTGTATATGGAAGTACTAATAAGTAAGCAGAAAATTCAAGAATGAGCGGAAAATGGGCAAATAAAGCTCAATGCATAATAGCCTGTAGGAAACTAGGCAAAACAAATGAAGAAAAACATCATGGTCTGCTAGAAGCAAAATCCTAATTGCGCATTTAAATCATCATAAACAGACGAGGAGAAAACCGGGGGTTAGTAAATGAGTACAACGCAATTAAACCAAACCCATTGTATATGATTTAAAGGCACGGGGGAATTACAAATGAATTTGATAATTCAAAATTTTAAAAAAAGAAAAAACCTAAAAAATTAAAATAATAGTAATAAACGCATTCTTATAGATCAATGATAACCCAATATGTTGGGTTAAAAGTGTGATGTAGATTGTTCATCACCAAAATGGCAAGACTCTTCACACCGCAGAATTGATATAGAATACTGCAGCACACCACAGTGCGAGATGTACGCGATCGACAATTACGGTGGGAAGGAGTCGAGCGTGGAAAGCTGAATTACTATCACGCGCGGGAAACAAAGACCAAAAAAAAAAAAACATTTTTGAACTAGGTAATGAAAAAAGTATAGTATACTGTGGTCTCGAGCAGGCACGGTGATAAGAATTTAACGGCCAATCAAACATACACAAAAAACGACCAAACAATAATGTACTGACAGTGTATTTGAACAATTAGAGGTAAAAACCGCGCAGTAATGTTTTGGGGTGGATGTCTGGATCGGATGTATTGTTTTGGTTCGAGAAATTTTCCCGAGGGGGGCGTAATCCCCCACGAGGGAAAATTCCGAGAACCAAAAAACCAATACCGACGGATCCAAAACCTCACCCCAAAACATGAGCGCATTGGTTGGTTTTCTAACAGATTCATACCTGAAACTGGTACTTAAAACTTGTATTAAAAAAAAACACCGGCCAAACATCAAAACATAGCCAAACAAATACATGTTGATGAGATAAGAACCTTCAAATGTGTGCATTAGAGTTGGGATTTACCATATGAAATGGAACTTGTTAACAGTAAATTTAATACAAAAATGACGCAAATGAGCAACGGGATGAGGTCGCGCTATAACCGGCACTCTCGGCTTCAAAAAACTTGAGTTGCCTTGATGACGGACATGTGACAGCTGTACAGACGCACTGGTTTGACGATGAGTGGGTAAGCTGAGGGGTAAGGATGCTCTTTCAACAAATTAGACCACACTTTCTCTATGTCAAAAATTATCATTCGTCAGTTGTAGTGAAAGATATCATTAAAATATTATCTATAAGAAAGCCGATTGTTAGAACTGAGACGTGGTGCTAAAAAATCAGAAAAAATGAAATGAAAGCAATTGCATGCAAAGCTGACCGCACTCGCCACACGTATACAACAGAGGGCGATGGCGGGCGAGCAGTGGGGATTGAATAAGATGACTTTTTCAAAAAATCAGAACTAGGTTTTTCCCAATGTCCAAAAAATACATTATTTCGGTCAAATGCAGTTGAAAGAGCATAAATACTAGCTATACGATTACTTTTGTTAGACCGAGATCGGGGTGTAAAAAGTAAGAAAATATGTAGCATGGTCAAATAGCACTCGCTACTCAGCGAGACACCTGGTATAAATGTCGCGCGGGGAGTTTGAATTTCAGAGAAATTATGACTACGTTTCAAAAAATCAGAACAGTGCTTTCCCGATATCTAAAAATCTGTCTTGGTAAGATATATGTGAAAATGTATATTTAAATACGTGATAAAACAATAGGCAACAACGACGAGATTGAAAGGCGTAAAAAAATCGACATATTGCATGTGATATCAGCACAGCTTTTTTCATTCTTGCGCTTGCAATGTACACATACATACCTTTCCCCACACTCCCATCACCAGGCCATACTGCCGACCTTGTTTGACTTTGCTAACCTCCGTTGACAGGCAGAATCAATGTCTGTGACTATTTTTGTACACAGTTGGTATAATATGTTCTTTAATTCGTGTATATGAAATTTCAAAGCCGTATTGCCCAAATATTTAAAATAACGGGATTTTAAAAAACCCCTTCTACTCCGCCGGCTGCCACAAAAGGAGCCTGCCGTCAAGGCTCAAGCACGTTGTTGTGCGTGCAATGCCCGCAGTTCTTCGCGAACAGACAATGGCAACGGCCTACGGGATGCGTTCACGCTCTTTTTTGACAAAGTTCACATGAGTTTGTACCATCTATATTTGGCATGAAAGGCTGGGGCATGGAAAAATGCTTTTTCGACTCTTTATGTAGCATGCTGAGTGCAAAATGGTCAATGTAACATTTTCTGCCAGGAAATCAAGCATTTCCCTGATGTGTTGTTAGATTTTGTTGCAAACACGCGAGGACACACCGTACTATCGAGGGAACACTTTTCAAAAAAATTAAAAGAATTTTATTTTTAAACATTATCAAAAAAAACAGAAAACAATCAAGGAAAAAATGTGTCTCAAGGTGTATACCTAAATAAGAAAAAATAATATTTTCAAAAAAACAATGGACCAACATACAGCGCGAAAAATCATCTAGACGGCTATAGCCCAAAAGTGGACCCAAAAATGCTGTGATGTCATGAAACTACTACGCGGTTTTCGCAAAAAACTGGTCATCAGTCAGCATCAAAGAAAATACATTTTTACACTTCACAAGGGGGGCATTTTTGCGTTATGAATTTAAAAAACGGGATGAATGTATTCTGCCAAACTTAAAATTTCGGCACCTTTAAACATGCGGTTTATTCCGTAACGTGCGAATCGTACGGTGGCAGAATACTAAATCTGTCCCGCCTAGTTACTACTAGTAGTCTACTAGTACCCTGCTACAGTGTTGATATGATTGAACTAAACTTTACAAAATTGCCCAACTTTCGAAGCTACGTTCTAGTTAGTAACGACCTGTAACAAAATCTCAGTATGATTCTTCTTCCAAGCTGCAAGCCCGCTTTTAGCTCTTGTTTAGTCCAGCAAAATAACAAACGAAACTGCAGAATTCGTTAGGTCGTGTAAAAGGGGAAAAAACATCAGAACTTATTGAACACACAAATTATTCAAAATGAATAAAAAAAGTATTTTATTAAAATATCTTTATTTTTCATGTTATAAAAATTGGTTTAAATTGTTCTCTAATTTTATAAAATTTGGTTTGGTTTCTATTTCAACCATAACTAGGTTTAATTTAAGGTAAAAATTGTCTATTAAAAAATTTGTTCACGAAAGAGCCCACGAAAGAGGTTGGTTGTTGCACGTGTGGAGACGACTGGATTGACCTTACCATGTAACCATCACATTTACAATTACGGTAAGCAGTTTTTACAATTTCATAACAGATGGAACTTGATGAACAAGTTGTCAGGTGTCGGGGAATCGAGAAAAATGTCATTAAAAGGTGATTAATCTAATGTGTCTGTGCGTGCACATTTAAATGTTCAGAATTACGATGACAGTTACAGCCTAGGGCTACAATAATTTGTAATGGAAGAAAGATGTGACAAAAAAAACCGCAGAAAGTGTTGGGGACAAGCTTCCACACACATGACACAGACAACAACAGATTGGAATACTCGAATAGACTGACCCAAGGGAGACAGCAACATCAAAGAGACAGTGCAAAGACTTCAGGACAGACGTCATATTTATATGCTCATGCTGTGTAATAAGCACCTCTCATGCCTGATTTGCGACATTTTTGAAGTAGTTCGAGGTATCTAACATGCTATTGTAACTCAGTAACTGGACACTCCATATTCACCCTAGCTTAGTCTCGCCCCCACTTTCGTAACGCTATGGCAATTCCGTGAGAACTTTCTAAAATTTAGAAAGTTCAAATTTCCACATTTGAGACATACCTTCCAATTTCTCTTTGTGCAATTATTATGGACTCTCCACTGGGTTAAAAAGTCCTTACAATTAATTTTCTGAACTCAGTGGTTGTGATAAAATTCTTGAAATAAGTCTGAGCCAGTAAGAAATCACACACAATATTGCAGACACGCAGGACATTTTGTTTATCGTTGATAAGGCTGACGTCACATTATGCAGGCCTCTTTGCAACACAATCCATCGCGCTGCTCACAGTACAACGTACTGCCGTTGCGTTATATGTCAAACGAATGGAGTGAGATCAGTAAGATCACACCTGTCGCCGCAGCTGTTGAGGGTTGCTAAGTTGCTTTACACGCCCACTTGGGCTGCTTTTGACCTCAAATAGTGTGCTCACAGCGCCATTTCGGCAGGACTCGGTGGAGCTGGGTTTTTTTGACAAATAGAAACCAATGATTGGGCTAAATTTTCCCCACCACTGCCGCGTGTCCACGCCTACTGAATTTTTGTTAGCAACACGGGAGAATTGCAACAAACACGTTTGATCATTCGACTCGGGGGTTGGGCACAAAATGTTAAATATAACAATTCCAGTGCCGGTTTACTAGCTAGATACAAAGGGTTGAGAGGAATACAAGAAGAAGATTTTCGTCTGAGAGGTCCTCTTTCGCCACGACTCACGAGCGAATAGACCCTTAAGCCCCAGGCCAACTGATATTTATATCAGGCGGACGGGAAGCTGAGTCTATAATTCACCCGGGGGCTATGATTGTGTCGAGCTAGTCCTGCTGAGCATGCCTCCTCCTTATGTACAAATTATCATAATGCCAGTTAACTTAATCAATGGAGGAGTCATCCCAAAATAGTGGGCTGCCAATTTTCAATTTGTGAAAATAATGTGAATATACCCAGTGACAGCGGAATATGTAAAACGCATTTGAGACGTTGTGTAAAGCGATATATTTAAATACTTACAGTTCTTTAAAAAAAAAAAGTCGATACGCGCTTGGCAGCACCGGGGTTCGAACCCGCACCTTCAGATGTCATGAGTCATCTGTCACATCCACTGGACCCCATGTGGCTCTTATTTGTTATTTCATGTTAAGAGTAAGCTGAGTTATCTTTCGTCTCATGTTATAGAAAGTTTTAGGCCTACTGTGTCTGTCTACAACATCTTTCTACTCCCAAAACTCTTGCTGAGAGAAATTATAGTGATCATCAAATTTGCCGCGGCGGAAGAAATAGACAACCGTAGCTCATGTCAACGCCCTGCGTAATACAGCCCATTTGTCACGGTGCGAATAAGACGCAATTGTTAGCAATTAGCACGCCACGTACGAAATAGCCACTTCGACCGGGCTTTCATTAAATGGAAGGCCGTTTACGGGTTGGTAATTATTTTCTCATCAATTTTCATCATTTATACGCTGCTTTAGGACATTAAAAACATGAACAATTATTAGCATGTAAAGCTCGCAAACCGCTGACCAAATTGAATAATAAGCCCTTAACAATTTCTACACCAATTCATGACATCCAATGTCAATGCAGAGCTTTGTGACTCTATAAGCGAAGAGTATAGTTCTAGAAGAGTCCTGTTGGGACTACGAACTTCAGTCTTTCCCGACTCCGTCTACTAGCTACTGTACATGTGTACTGTTTGATATGATTGAACCTAACTTTACACCATTTGCCCAACTTTCGAGCTTACTTTTCTAGTTCTTTACCGAACTGTAACAAATCTCCGTAATTGATTCTTCTCCAGCGGTGCAAGCCCGGCTTTTAGCTCTTGTTTCGTCCACGCAAAATAAACAACGAACTGCAGAATTCGTAGGTCGGTTGTAAAACGGGAAAACGTGACCTATGAGATGACTTTTGCAGACTTTGTCATGTCTATGTATTTATTCAAAATCTTTATTTTCAGGTTAATACAAATGGTTAAATTGTTCTCTAAATTTATAATATTTGTTGGTTTCTATTTCAACCATAACTAGTTTTAAATTAGGGTAAAATTGCTCTATTAAATTTAGTTCACGAAGAGCCCACGAAAGAGTTGCACGTGGAGACGACCTGGATTTGACCTTACCAGGGTAAACAATCACATTTTACATACGGTAAACAACAGCAACAATACCTTTCATACCAGATGCAACTTGTGAACAGTTGTCCATGTGTAGGGAATTCGAGAAAAATGTTCATTAAAGGTGATTAATCATAATGTTCTGTGGCTGTGCACATTTAATAATGTTAGAATTTACTGATTACAGTTACAGCCTACCTAGGATACCATAATTTGTGAAGAAATAGTGCACAAAAAGCCAGAAAGTACAGCGTCCACCCACATACACAGAACAACAACAATTGGAGAATACTCGAATATACTTGACCAGAGACAGCAACATCAAAGACAGTGCAAAGACTTCAGGACAGACTTCATCTTTATATGCTCTGCTTGGGTAAAAGCATCTCTCATGCCTTGATTTGCGACATTTTTGAAGTAGTCTAGGTTACTCTAACATGCTTTTTTGAAGTAGTTCGAGGTTACTCTAACATGCTTGCTAACCAACAGTAACTGGACACTCCATATTCACCCTAGCTTAGTCTCGCCCCCACTTTCGTAACGCTATGGCAATTCCGTGAGAACTTTCTAAAATTTAGAAAGTTCAAATTTCCACATTTGAGACATACCTTCCAATTTCTCTTTGTGCAATTATTATGGACTCTCCACTGGGTTAAAAAGTCCTTACAATTAATTTTCTGAACTCAGTGGTTGTGATAAAATTCTTGAAATAAGTCTGAGCCAGTAAGAAATCACACACAATATTGCAGACACGCAGGACATTTTGTTTATCGTTGATAAGGCTGACGTCACATTATGCAGGCCTCTTTGCAACACAATCCATCGCGCTGCTCACAGTACAACGTACTGCCGTTGCGTTATATGTCAAACGAATGGAGTGAGATCAGTAAGATCACACCTGTCGCCGCAGCTGTTGAGGGTTGCTAAGTTGCTTTACACGCCCACTTGGGCTGCTTTTGACCTCAAATAGTGTGCTCACAGCGCCATTTCGGCAGGACTCGGTGGAGCTGGGTTTTTTTGACAAATAGAAACCAATGATTGGGCTAAATTTTCCCCACCACTGCCGCGTGTCCACGCCTACTGAATTTTTGTTAGCAACACGGGAGAATTGCAACAAACACGTTTGATCATTCGACTCGGGGGTTGGGCACAAAATGTTAAATATAACAATTCCAGTGCCGGTTTACTAGCTAGATACAAAGGGTTGAGAGGAATACAAGAAGAAGATTTTCGTCTGAGAGGTCCTCTTTCGCCACGACTCACGAGCGAATAGACCCTTAAGCCCCAGGCCAACTGATATTTATATCAGGCGGACGGGAAGCTGAGTCTATAATTCACCCGGGGGCTATGATTGTGTCGAGCTAGTCCTGCTGAGCATGACTCCTCCTTATGTACAATTATCATAATGCCATTAACTTAATCAATGGAGGAGTCATGCCAAAATAGTGTGTATCTGATATGACAAAATTTTTGTCTCACATTCTGCAATAATTTTCACCCTTCATGCGAATAAATATTACCTGATTCCACCTTGAAGTTAGGATAGTCGTAAATATCTTCATCAACTTTTTATGAAGTGAAATTTAATGAAATTTCAAGACTTGTACTTAAGTTAAGATTCTGACCGGTGACCAAGTCCTGATTTTGTATTGCCAGGTGCTTGATGAAAGCTTTAGCTTGTATTTAAAATTGGATATTACTGGTGCTAAAGGTAGAAAAGAAAAGTGTTAGCGAAAGCACCGGTGTTATATGAAAATTGGAGGTGACATGTTGTCAGTGGTCAAAATTTGAAGGCTACACAAAAATGTCATAGCTGATACACATAATGTTTTGGGACTTCACATAGATTGTTAAAGGCACAAAAGAAACGTCATGCGAAGTCCCAATTATTGGGACTACGTGTCAAGCTAATTTTAAACTATTGTTGCATGTTTCGATCGTCTTTGGGACCCCCCCATTTACCTGGAAGTAGGCCTATACTATTTATCAAAATACCTTTTACAAGGGGTACACCGTCAGGGACTGCCTTTTAACTTTAAGGCGCTACAGAGCAATGCTCTCCTTAATCACTCTCCTTTGAAGCTCTCCTTAGAATCCGATCCATAGTCTCTCCATTACCTGTATATTTTGACCATTTTTATGGATCTTATAAATCTTAAAATGGCTTTGGCAGATAATTTAGTCTCTTTACAAGGGCACCACAGCCACAGACATGTCTTAGATTTAAATATTTCTTTAGATCCTCTTGATTGCTTGACATTTTTTTGTTTTTGTTTTAGCTGCTCATCTATTGCTCCCCTTAAAAGTTCCAGAAGAGTTCTTTGTCGCTCCCCTGTTCATTTTAAAAGGCAGTCCCTGGGTACGCGCGTGCCATCCAGAAGGGGCGGGGCTTAGCAGTAGATAGCACGATCACATTTACACGCATCACACTTATAGTACGCTTATCTTGTATTGTAAAAGGTACTTTGGCAATATAGTATAATCGATTTTGATATTCATATGAAAGGCCATATTTTTTTCTCATTGTCGTCCTGAAATTTGAGCTCTCAAATCCCTTTCATCCGAAGATATAAAAAAAACCTGCCAAATTAAAGGTGCTTGTTCCGTAGTTATGTCTATTGTGCAGGCTCCAAAATAACCTAAGGCACCTAAGGCAACTGTTGCCTTTTGTAATTTTGATGGTTAACCATTAAAACAGTGGTTTTTTGTTTATATCTTGGGAATGAAATGGATTGAGGCTCAAATTTCAGGACGACAATGAGGAAAAAATACGGCCTTTCATCCGATGTCAAAATCAATACTACTTCCGGGTAAATCATGGGGTCCCAAAAACGATCGGAACACGCACCTTTAATGGTTGACAGCACAATATTGAATAGGGCTTAGCAGTATGCATTATTGCTTTTACTATCAAACTGCAAGTTTGTTTCCACGGTACTTGATGGGTGTATGTGCAAGTGCCAGGCTTTCATAGACTAGAGAACACAATAGACATAAATCGGAACAAGCACCTTTAATGTTGGCGAAATACAGACTGTACAGTATCGGAGCATGCATGCATGCTGCATGAGTAAACCAGAAAATACAGACATGATATAAAAACATGTCATTACTAACTAAGAATGTTCACAAATTTTACATGATCATTATTTAAATCCTAAATCGGAAAGTGTTTTCACTGAAAAACAAATTACTTTTCCTTTAAAGAGATATGAGGACATTTCCAGAAAGAAGCACCTCCAATTTTTTTCGAACTTGAGTTTTGTTCATATACTTGGAGTTGGAATGCTTGCCAATGTAATGTATTAGATCACACCTGAAGTGAAAAAGCTAAATATGCTGTTATGTAAATGAGATCATTAAAGGCCGACTCAGAGACTTCGAAATATAATTATTTTGTGTAGTAATTAAAAATAGTCATCTAGAACTAAAGATAGTTACATAAAAGGCTTAATTCCAAAGTCAGACGATTTGGATTTTCTGTGTTCCATGCAGTAAACACTTATGACATATAACAGTGCCATAGGATACTGTGTATAACAAAAATTCTGGATCAAGGATTTTATAACAAGTTGTGATTTTCTATATGATTATGAAGGACTTCGATTTGAGCTTAGTTATTTCGCACATTATTATAGTAGTAAAATATAGCCAATTTTACCAAAAAAACATGATTTGTTTGAACAATGAGTGCGCCCTCATCGGAAAATGGTCTGAGTCGGCCTTTAGGCTTAATTAAAGCTGATGATTTTACATTTTCTGTCGTGCACAACAGAAAATCAAAGCATATTTTCTATTGGATGATTAAGATAGGCATCAAGTTCAAAACATGTTTGTTTAAATGTTGGTTTTTCTTATTGTTCTTGTTTGACCAATAACCTTAAAAAATCGAAAATCTGATTTTTGCCCTGATGTAAAGCTTTCAAAAATATCCCCCTCTTGAAAGGATTAAGCTGCTCAAGAAAGGTTGCTTAGGGACAAAAATGTGAATTCCCTAATTTCGTATAGGAGCAAATACGAAATCATCCTATGTTTTATAGTGACATATTATCAATAAAAAATCACCTTTTCCCATCTTTTTTAAAGACATTTGTGTAGCAAAATACATGGTAAGAATTCTATTGAGGCAGCTAATCTATATGAAATTACTAATTATGACAGCATATTGGGTGGCTTTAAAATCTCTCGATGCTAACAGCCCGCCGCCATGCGGCCAATACGTGACAGCGAGCAAAAACAAAATCGGGTAGACTTTCTTCACATTTCGTCCTTGGAAGCATGAATTGGCTTCTACTTTTGTCATCAAATAGCAAGATCACAGGACGGTCATTTCTCAACTAACCGGTCATACATGAAGAAAGATTATTAAAGTATGAATTTTTACAGTTGACAGCTGATGTGGTGGAAGGGCCAGTTGAGAGAGTCTGTCAGGAAAAGTGGTAATGCAATTGGAGAAATGAAACAAGGAAATCGCTGGACCCTCGGAAGTGAGTGTTGAGATGATTTTTGCGAGTGGAGAGATTTGGATTGGTGTGATGATGGATTTGTGTCAGAGGTGTTAATGGAAGGGGAATGCCTGGGAGTGGGCTGTGATTGTTTATTCCAATTTTTAACCCTTGCGCCACCACCACCAGCCCCCCCACCACCATTTCCCCCAAATGAACTGACTTTTTGTAACAGTGTCTATGGAGAAGACCCAAATTGCCCCCTCAAAAATGCCTCGCACCCCTTTTTGTTTGTTTTTTTTTCCCCCCCCTGCCCCCCCCATTTGCAAAGGTCTGGTTATGCCAGGTTGCAATTTGCCAAATATTGTAAATGCTGAAGAAAAGAAATTTGTTAATTCCCTTTTACAATGTTGCTTCAACTTCGAAGTATAAGTAAATTAATTGATGCGCTGGGCAGCATTATCACCAGTTACTACCAAATCACTTATACAATTTAGACGCAGTCTAAATCACACACGATTTAAGACCCAGCACATGGTGTGGCAAACAAGCCCATCTCTTACACGGATACTGGCGTATAAGTCGACATATACCAGGCATTCCTCATGAGACCTGTATGGGCCGGAGTTATTGATTGGTACAGCGTAGACTACTGGCCTGCCTTTGTCACCTATTTGAAATGCACACTGTGTTGCGTTTGAAGTTGCATGCATTGTACCAGTGCTATTGAGTGAGAATTCCAGTGATGCCCATCACCAGGTAGAAGGTGGATTTTTTCTTTCTTTTCTTCACCGGTACCTTCAACCCCATTTGGGACCAAACGCATAGAATGTGGTGTGCGCATGCCAAACGAATTAGTTGCTCGTTCGACGGTACTTTCTTAAGGTGCTCCTGTATAGCAAACTTTCTGAATGATTCAGTTGTCTTCGATGTTTGGTTATCTTCTGGTAATGAGTTCCAGTCGGATATGGTTCTACTTAAAAAATGAGTATTTGAAGCAGTCTTTCTTTGTGGAATATCCTTGATAGGCTTTGCTATGGTGGTGGCGAGTGGGGCGTAGAACCGCTGTAGGAACTTTTGCCGGCCGGTATAGGCAACCTGACCGGTCCCCCCCCCTGGATCTTCTGTAGCTTGTAAGGCGGGATGCTTCCTTCTCATTGTCAGTGGGTCCCAATCGAGAGTTCCATCGATGTTGTGTTTGTGACGCTACTTCTTGGGTTTATATTCCCTGCGTGCAAAACGGGTGGCTTGACGTTGTATTTTCTCTAGTTTGGGTATCCTCAGTTGTATACGGATCCCATACTGTTGGAAATTGGTTTGGTGTATTTCTAAATGCGGTCTTATAAGGGTTTTGTAGGCTGTTGATTTCAGTTCTAGTTTGGACAAGAGTGCAGGTTCCTACGGACCATACCTAGTACTTTTTTTAGCTTTGGATGTGATATTATTTATGTGTTCTCCCCACTTCAGAGCTTTCGTTAGATGGACGCCTAAATATGTGTGTTAGTCCGTCTCAGCAGTGTGTCATTACCCGTTTATAGGTATGAGTATGGGTTTCTTTGCATGAGTAAATTTAACAACAAAACACTTTGCTGTGTTAAATTGCATTTGCCATTTATCCTGCCAGTGTGTTACGAATCCATGTCCTGTTGAAGCTTGTTTACATCATCGGAATTTTTTATTGCCTGTATACTACGCAGTCGTCTGCGAATAAGCGCATTTCTGATTGAATATTTTCCGGTAGGTCTTCAAGTACAGCAAGAACACAAGATTATAAAAGTGACATCATTGTGTCAAGTTTTCGGCAAGACTTCCATATGTACCCCCTCTCATATAATTTACATGCAACATAAAATTTAATTATTTTAGCTGTTATTCCATTTTTGATTAAACAAGGCCAAAATAAATAATTGTGTACATGTAAATATATATGGGGGGGTACATATGAAGTCTTTCCAAGTTTTCATCCACAGGAGATGCCAGGTTGCCCAGAATTGGAGTTTCCGTAACCTGACCCATCTGACACACTTATGAATTCGGAAACCCTTTCACGAGTAAGCCATTTTAGGTTCAAAAAGTGTCCGATTATAAGTGTGTCATACAGTGTCACATTGGTCAGGTTACGAAAACTCCCCCTAGAAGTTGTTCAAATGAGAACTTCAGAAAAGTTTTTGAAGTAAAAAATAACAAAATAAGGCACAGTAGTGGTCCAAAAACCTAATTGCAAAATGCGCTTTTTCTTTTTGTTCCCAAAAAATGTCTCAAATCGGCCACATGGCAAGTCAAGACAGTTTGCACTATTTGATTTTGATGGTCAAGTTATTAGTTTATAAACCAAAATATGGGCCGTATGCATAAAAAAATAGTAATACTTAAAAAAAAAAAAACAAAAAAATAGTGAATAACGGGTTTAACAAAAGTAAAAGCATTTGCCTGTCAAGTAAAAGTAAAAGCATATGCTAGATTGGTATTGCATAACCTTTACCTTTTACTTCGTATAAATGCTAGGGTGACTTGACATAGTATTTACTATATGAATTCAGCTAACCTTGTGGTCAGACTATAGAACCCTTGCAAAAAGGCAATTCAAATCATTTAGTGTCTTGCGATATGCTTTACCAGGTATCTAACAGATTCATCTGCCACAGCTGTATTGACAATTATGTTTCTTTTGCCCAAATCTGACTCAGAGTGAGAAGTGTCTTGATGCAACTTCTCGTCTGGCTGGTACTCCTGCTTTCTAATTGGTACCTGCATAAACCTCAGCCATTTTGCATGTAGGTGTTATGTTATTGACACATATATTAATTAGTATACGGCCAAGGTAGCTTTGTAGCTACCCTGGAATTTTCAAGCATCTATAGGAAAACTCTAGTAAAATACTTGGTTTTATGCATATCAAGGAAAAGTATTTACACTTTTCAAGGTAAAAGGTTGTTGAGCAAAGCTACAATCCGGGAAAAAATGGTTTAGAACATAATGCACATATCTTTTGAAAAATGTTCCCCCTCTCTCCCTATTCAATGTTGAGCCAACTCATGTACTCAACATCTTGTCAAATTCTCCCAACATGATTGATTAGGGGGTGGGGAAGGGTGCGGTTGGCGAGGACACGTTTCCTCGACTTCATTTAAAAACATGGCATCAGTCAAAAAACAACTAATTGTAAATAGACGCATATTTTAAAACGAAGTGATTTAGTGTTCTAACTTTTCCGGATGTAGTAGGAAAAGCTGTTAGTTTAAAAAGCTTTTCTACTACATTTTATGAATATACATGAAGTAAATACTTTACATTTTTAAGTAAATAGTACTACTACTTTATGCATTCGGGCGGGGCGAAAACCAAAATTGGGGTGTGGGGGGACCCCTGCATTAAGGCGATTGGGGATCACACATATTTTTTTGAAATGAAATTTTCTATCTCTGAGCATTTTGTCGTAAAAAAATGCAAATTTTCCAGTAGTAAATAAATAAAAATATGGTATGGCTCCAAAATCAAAATGCGGGTGGCTCTCCCTCCTGGAAACACACTGGTTTTCTTTTGCGGAAGATGGGCATTTTATGGGAAAAGGTTATGTTATAGTATATCTCTTTTAAGTGATTGGAAATAGTACTTTTAGATGGACTGAAAAATATATGACTTACAATATTGTGCATGCAGAAAAAATGTCATTTCTTTTCTTTTTACTACCACAGTGATCAAGTTGAGTGAGTACATGTGACTCACTACAAAATATTGGTTAACAAAGGCATTGATCTCCGAGCTAAGCGTACACAAAGCAAGTCCACCCAGGAGTTTGTTTGGTACAGTAGTGGAAACTCAAAGACCCTGAAGCATTGTATGAAGCAGATAATTTGGAACTTAAAAGGGAACCACAAAAAGCCAGACAAATTGGCACGATTCAGGCCCAAGATTGCAGGGGATAACAGATTGGAAGCTGCTGAGCATGAGCTGAATAGACAGAAAACACACAATTAAGTTCCAAAATGGAAGGAGGAAAGAGGCCGAGTTTGAATGCCTTGATTCGGACCCCAAGTGTGGGTGGAAACGATTGCTCAGAGATTCCAGAAGGGGCCACGAACCACATGCCCAAAGTCGACATATTCACCGTTATCGTACAGATATTCAAACTTTAATTCAAGAGACATCAGTCTGCTGAAAGAGTACAACAAACTTGGACTTAGTTCCGAACGCCACTTTAATGGACGGCAAGAATATATTGTGAAGAAGAACCTGGCAGACAATTATGAAGTACAGAGTAAAAGCGGACAATGCGGATTACAAAATTCAGGGAAACAGATTGGAGAGTGGATTTATTAACTCCAGAGGAAAGCCCTCTGCAAATCTGGAAGGGAAAGCCATCACCAACACCAGGCCAGAGGCTTCACATGTGAGGTCGTCACCAAAGAAATCAGGGCTAGGTTTTCAAGTCCCAGCTAACATCAGGCATAACTAATGGGCAAGACTAGTGATGTGAACTCATGAAAGATGAGGAGGGAATACAAGAAGGCACTTATCTTGTTCAGTCAGCACAGGGGAAAGATACACCAGGTGGTCATGTCATTTGTGATATCTCATGAGACCGATCCAATGTATACGGCTCAGGAAATGCCTTGAGGCAGATTGCTATTCAATGCGTATCCTACGGGCACTTGAAGAGTCTTAACTCGGCATCTTACACTGAGGACATACCTCGGAAGTCTATACTGAAACTTTCCCTCCAAAGTTTTGCTTCTAACAAAGAAATGAGACAGTAAGTTTACATTTTGCCAAATTTATGCATAATACATTTCTATTCTGACACACACTGATATCTTACGCAATTGCGTGGTCCTAGCCGTGCGATATGAGACAATATTCCATGGTAAAGTGCGTACGCATCGAACGATACGCATACGCACTGCTTCGTCCAATCGAAGAGTGCATCGTAACAACGGGCTGACGATTTCAAATGTGGATAGCTTCCTAATAGCTTTTTATTTTGAATATTAAGTGTTTAAGACTGGAATAAAGTATTGTTTTTAGCCTCTGCCGTTTATCTATCGTGTCATATTACATGGGCTACAGCACTATTTAGTGTAAAAAAACTCCGCTGCGCCTCATGTTCGCTGTAATTAAATAATGCTGTCGCCCCGTTGGATATGACACAATAGATACATGTGGCAAAGGCTAAAAAACTACCTTTATTTACCAAGTATGAATGTGGGTTTTTGTTATGCATGTTTCAAACGCTATGCAAACAAAAAGAATTAAAAACTAGAATTTCGCAGTTTTCTGCTTGCGTGCTTGCTATATTAAGAGATCTTAAGCTTGTGGCCGCCCCATGACTTTGACCCTGGCATTTGGTGACTTTGATTCTCATCAACATATGAGGGATCGCATGGTGACCTATGACAAAGTTTGGTTCCAATTATTGAACTTCAAGTTTTAATTAGATCAATTTAATTTTTAAGCCCAGTTTTCAACTTGACCTCACAGACCTTTGACCTTTCAAAGACCTTTTGACCTCACAACATATGAGGATACATTGTGCACCTATGAAGAAGTTGTTCAATGAAGTTCAACTTTCAATGAGGTCGATTTAAAAAAAAAATTAACAGTATTTGGACACACACATAAAAAAAAACACATCCAGCACATCCCCACACGCACCAAGGATTGCTAAGTGGTCCTGCCAGCTATAGCGGGCCGCCCACAAAAAAAATACGAAAGACCGAAATGGAGAAATGAGGAAAGCAATTAAATAATGAATGTGGAAACCCAATTTCGGGGCTCAGGACCTTGGAAGCCCCTGCCATTGTGGTTTCGATAGTCCCAAGGAATCTGCCCCGGGGGTGAGGACTCCTGGATATGTGCATGATATATAGCCCATCCAGAGGCGTCGAAACCGGTACGGATGGTACGGTGGTCCGTACCACTTTTTTGCAAAAAACTTAAAAAAAAAAAAAAACAGGCGGTTCGCGAACCACAAAGCGTCCCCCGCCAGTGAGTGGAGTAGCTAAGAAAAGAAGCAACAATTTTAAATATCTCAGGGAAGATTGTGATGGCCCAACAGTTTCAGCCTCCTACCACATGTTAAGTGATTTGGAACCTCGGATTGACCCCACATGACTCTTTGAAATGACCTTCCAAAGTGTCAACACTGAATGTTGCCCAACACAATCAAGTTTCATCATCCTACCATGATTAGTGATTTGACCGTAAATGACCACACACGACCTTGAAATGACCATCAAATTGTTGGCACTGAATGATGACCACACTCACCAATTTGTACTCTCATACCCACAGGTAGTGATTTGACCTTGGATGAACCTCACATTGACCTTGAAATGACCGTCAAATGTTTGGTACTGAATGTTGACCACACCCACCAATTGTCATCCTCTACCACCATGTTAGTGATGGAAAGGGGAAAAAGAAAGGGACCCCGTCGTATTCTTTTTCAATTTTCAAATGACCTTAAAAAAATTTTGGCACTGACTGTTGCCCACACCCACCAAGATTCATTCCTCTACCACATATTTAGTATTGACCTTGGATGACCTCATGACCTTCAAATGACTTCAAAGTTTTGGAACAGAATGTTGGTCCACACCCACCCAATTTTTACCCTCCAAGCACATGTTAAGTGCTTTGACCTTTGACGTGGATGACCCTGAAAAATGACCTTCAAAATTTTTGGTACAGGACTGTTGTCCACCCTACCAATTTTCATCCTCCTACCAATGTTAAAGTGATTTGACCGTGGAGGACTCGGATGACCTTGAAATGACCTTCAAATTTTGGTACTTAATGTTGACAACACCCACCAATTTTCATCCTCCTACCACATGTTAATGGATTTGACCTTGGATGACCTCGTATGACATTGAAATGACCTTCAAATTTTCGGCACTGAATGTTGGGACCCACACCCACCAATTTCTCCTCATACCAATGTTAAGTATTTGACCTTGGATGACCTCAGATGACCTGAAAGGCCTTCAAAATTTCGGCACTGAAGTTGACCAACACCCACCAAGTGTCATCATCCTACCACAAAGATCAGGTGTATAGCATTTAAACTCCATTTTTGCCTATTTTGACACCATTTGACCTTGACCAATGCCACAGCCCCTCCTCCGAACTCATCAGCAGCCTACTTGAGTGACATCTATGGTGTGAAGATGGACACCATACTTGCTCCAATCAAAAATAGCGTGTTTAAAACGTTTATTACAGCGATTTGCCATATTTTTGCCTATTTGAACCCTATTTTTACCACACATTTTACCTTTGACCCATGCCACATGACCCACATTGTATCCCACCCAACCCTACTTGAGATACATCTATGTTGCGAAGAGGGACTTCCACACTTGTTAGTTCCAAAAATATCGTGAGGGAAGACACACACACGCACGACGGGCTTACCATTCCTAGTCCCTTCGCAAGAAAGTGGCGGGGGACCAAAAAAAAAAAAAGAAAAGAAAAAAGAAAAAAAAAAAGAGGAGAAAGGGAAGAGAGAAATGAACATTGTGACTTTTTTTTTTCGGTTTATCCTTCTTTTAAGTCCATTTTCTTAGTCTCCACAACTGACTTACACGTAGGCCTACGTCAATCTCTTTCTGAACCGTACTACGTACACCCTTGACGAGTAGTCGTATTAACTCTTGTACAAATTATGATCTCCAAATACGAAAATCGGTTGGCTTAAGGGGGCTTTGACCCCTTATACCCCCACCAGGGCTCTGCCCTTGGATCCCCGTGGGGGGTAAAAATCAGACCCCGTCATCCGTACCACTTTACTTTGTTGTTACGCGCCCCTGAGCACATCCATATTTCTTTGTGGACTGTTTTCATGGTGACCCAAAGGCCTATTGTTGGCTGATTCAGAAAACATTTGACACAACTTAAATGGGGTTCAAAACTGTGAATATGTCCCCGATGGGTTGGTACATTTTGGACCCCCACTTTGTCTGTCCCAGTTGAATTCAGCAGCCTGACGGAATAAGTGCAGGGGTACTGTACTTATTACGTAAAGGCTGCTGATTCAACTGGGAGCAGGCAAAGTTGGGTCACAAAATACCAACCCATCCCCCCTACTTTCATTTTCGAAAGGCATTATTTGTTTTAAACAAATTAAAGTACAACCACATTTGAAGGAGGGAAAAATTGGGGTTAAAAATTTGGGTTGCTGCATGCACCTGATGCACAGCTTGCAGTACAGGTTTGGGTAAAAAAATCACTCTATTGTAGGTAAATAAAGTCTGCAATACATTGTTTGATATTAATGTCACTTCACCTAATTGCGTTTTTTAAGGTAAATGGGAATGAAGACAATGTGATCAGAAGCGCATGAAGAAACAGTGGGCATGACAGTGATTGCTAACAAGGGAAAACAAGGACACATAGAGAAGATGACTGTTTGGACAAAGTGGCAGTACATAATGCTACCTATTAAAGTGGGCACTGGACATTTTGAAAAATAGGAAATTTCTCAATTGCTTGTAAATGATAGTCTCGGCCATGGAAGGAATAAAGAAATAGTTTACACATTAAAAATAAAACATACCCAAAACAAAATAGGGGACTTATAATAAGAGGCTAAAGGGACAATCCAGGTAATTAGTAGGTCAACTTTAATTTGTGGAACTTAATCAACAAATGCGTATATTGCATGGGTATCATATATCTAGGGACTCATACTCATTATATTAAACCACAAAGGTCACCAGGGACCGGTTCAACAACGGGTGCATGCCGTGGGAACAAATCAGGCATGTTGTTTTCTTGTGTGTAACACCAGTTATGTACGTTAGTGGAATAAATGTCGCTGGAAAGTCATCGATAAAAATTGTTTCTGTAATAAGGGTGCTGATTGGTCTTAATAATTCAGGTGAGGGCTAACTGTATAGAGCTTGCAACCATGCAAAAATATAAATTTTGAAAATTGTGAAGGGTTGCACTATTTTCAAATGTGCCAGTGTCTCTTTAATGGTAGATATCAAGATCTTGGTCTGAAAATAGGGATTTTATTGTACACACCAAAATCCAAAATTGGATGATATATCTCCTTGAAGACCCAAGGGCCGTACACAGGATTTATTTTGGGGATGGCGGACTTCGAAAAAATGGTTTTTTCATCGACAAAGTGGACCTTTGGTAAATTAAAGTGGACCTACATAACCCCCTCCTAAAATGGTCCTTTTGAATTTTTGAACCTTTTACACCCCCCCCCCCCCCCCCAAAAGGTGACTTATGTGTCAAACTTTCTCTAAATTTTGGACCTTTTTAAACAAAAAATTTCAGCAAAAAGTGACTTTTTGCCCTTTTGAGCCCGGCATTACGGGCCGTGTTGAAGATGTTACTGTTAGATATCTACGGCTATAAGTGTCTCAAAGCCCTTCAGATGGAGCTTTTTTTTTTTTTGACTAAGATTCTTGAGTTGATACCTTCAATCTAGGAATTAAAGTTAGGGTTTTTTTGAACCACGTGCTCTCTCTGCAGACAAATTGAAACCAAGCGAGATACCAGTATTTTAAGGGGATGAATGGCCTCATTTTTCATACAAATATAATCGTTTTGCTGGTTTGGAATTGTTGGTTAATTTTAAAACGGCTTAAAAGGAGAAATCAATGAATTAAATTTCATTGTTGGCTAGAGAACATAGCATCTTTAGGTTTATGCCAAATCGCATAATTTGGTTTCTTGCCCTTTGACCCTGTCAATATTTCGGGAATGCTTTCTTATACGTTGAAAAATGATTCTTCATCTACCTGTACACTATTTTTTGAAAAGTGAAAATGGACAAATATTCATAAATTGACACATTTTTATTTGCTATATTGAAAACAATCTTGATATGTCACTGGGCAGGATCTTGCTGATCGGGCTTATCTTAAAAGTTACATATCAACATTTTTGGAGACCAATGACCACTCATTAATATAGCTACCACATGATACTTTCAAACATTTTTATTCCCTTTCTATAAAAGTCTTCCATTTAAATAATAAATAAAATAATGTATATTTTAAAAACTATATGATATTTAAAAATAATGTTAATAATTATTCAAGACATCAATATCGTACATAAAGTATTGTATAAATTTTGTACTATCACAAGTTGAACATGATTTTGTTCTACATATTACATGGGCATTTTGTGACCATAGCCTAATCCCCACAACTTCTATAAAAGTTCAGATTTTATACTTGTCTGAACTGTTGACAAAAGTATTGCACCTGTGCCTAATTTTTACGTGTAGATTTGATTTTTTTCAGCAAGAAATTCATTATTTCTGTCCACAAACTTAAAGGGGCACTCCCCAATAATCTGCTTCAATTTCACCACTTACCCCATCAAACCTTTTCTTTCCCATTATCGTGATGCAAGCAAATATATATGGATTGCTTACAGTAATCTATTGGCTCTTGTAATATCACCACTCATGTTTAAAGTGTTAGGTATAGATTAAAACAAAAAATGTTTGAATTATGGGACACTGTGTTTAAACATTTGTGTAAAGTACAAAAAAACACTATTGTTAAAAAACCAAAACTTGGAAATAAACATTTATTAAGCTATCACAAAATGCACCTCCAATGAGTTACTTTTTTTTAAAGACCCTTGACTGTACAAACCATTGGTGTATCGATTGGGAGAGGAAGGTAGGGCAGTTGCACCATTTGCCTTGAAATATCAGATTGAAATGAAATTAAATAATATTTTCATCTCAATTTTTTAGGATTGTAACCGACTTTGACTTAATTTTTAATGTAATTTGGACTAATTTTCATGTACTTTGCATTCATTTGGTCCCAATTAGCACTTACTGAAGCAGTTCACTAGCTGGGATGACTTGAGAACTTTGCCTCTGTATGACCCACTGGTATTAACCAGAGGGTGTTTTGAGTCAATCCCACAATGCACCAGTTTTGAGAAATTTCATCTCAATAGGGTCATGTTATCCCATAAAAATCCTATTCTTAACACATAAAAAACCCATGACTTTAACGCTCATTTTAGCCAACAAAGCGTTGGCACTTAGGAACACTTTAGCAAGATTATGAAATGTCTTGTGGTTCTTAAACTTTTGGAACACTTTTTATCCCTAAGTACTGACGTGTGTTTTGTAGTATAGGCACATTACTATGCATCACGGGATTGATTCAAAATACCCTCTGGGTATTAACTATGCAAACTTAAATTTACTGGTGTCTAAGAAAATAAATACCTTTACATAAACTTACTACTGATGTTGGCCCATTTTCATTTTTCTTAAATTGTCTACAAATACTAATGTAAAAGACTCCCATCCATTCCGATAAAACTGTGTAAGCTCTCATTCATCTGGGTTCTAGTTCAGGAAGGTATATGATAAATCACACCAACGTTGCAACCGAAAGCAGTTTAAGCTGCGATCTTCAGCTGGGTAATGGTAGTAACACTGGACCAGGTTACCCAAACAAACTAAATCGGTCAACCTCAAACCATCAGAATCTAGCAACTGTGCAAGCTTCTCCATCCCATACCACGGGGAACTTTCAGAAAAGCTCAAGCGCATATACCGCCATCAAGGGATCATCACAAATTTCAAACCTACCAACACTCTTCGTCAGTCGGTTGTTCATCCAAAGGACAAACAACCGAAAGGACGGTTAGGCAGAGTGGTGTATGGGGTTCAATGTGCTAAAGATCACGACTGTCAAGATAAATATATTGGTGAAACTTCTCAACTCCTCCAGACCCGGATGTCTCAACATCGCAGAGCAAGCACTAGTGGCAACAAATCTGCAGTCTATTCTCATCAGAAGTAGTCGCAGTTTTGATACTGAAGACGTCAGGATCTTGGACAAGAAGCCTGGTTTGAACGCGGTGTTTGTTAAAAGGAGGCAAACTGGGTCAGAGCGGCAACAACATCCTGAAACCGCGCAGATAGGGGTCAGGGTCAAAAAACTTTCACACGGCTGGGACAGAATCACCAAGGAACATTCCTCGCTGTGTACACATATTCTGGTGTTTGTTAGTGACCTGAAAGTAAACTGTCCAGCTTTATACCATAACCAGGTGAAGATCGCAGTTCGCCGGTCGCAATGTTGGTGACTATCTCTCTAAGGATGTCTGGTTGACCTGATTTCTCATACACCTTAAAAGACTCATTGCATGAAAATGGCCAAGATATTTGAAGCGATGATCTTACTAGTACAGCGGTTTTCTAATGAAAACCAAATCTCAGCTTTGAATGCAGTGATGCATCCCATAAGCCTGTTAAAAAGAGGGTGACCCATCTGACAGCTTTCACCCCTCACCTCATCAAAATTGAGATTTTGCTATCAGGAGGAAGCTCATTTTCTTATAACCCTGTAAAAAGTTTAGACTGAGAAATGGTTTCTTTATATACTGGTATAAACAATAAGGTCCCGATATATAGTTTACTATGACCACACATACATTCTATTATAGCTATGGCAGAATTATGAAGCACATTTTTGCTCCAATCTGCAGCAATTTAGGTAAAGTTTAATTGGGTATACGTTTTTGGTGAAATGCTTACATGCAAAGTAGAAAAACCTCATATATGAAAAGAAATGGTCCACTTTTCCCAAGTATTCAGTCACATTCTCACTTTGGTGTACAGTAAGAAATACTCTTTTTTGAGGGGGGGGGGGAGGAAAACAGAGGGCCACAAAGTGGAATTTTGGGGAGGGGATCCTAAATGTGGATATTTCAAATAATTTTGGCCTAAATTACTGATTTTTGCTAAAAATTAGTCATTTTTTTCTGGGACGGGGATAACTGGGTGAAAACAACAAAACTAGGGGAAATTTGCCCTCTCTGCAAACACCACTGATGGACACCATGTTTTATTGCACCTACAATATTTAACCAGTTAGAATGTAAGAAGGAATTTCCTTTTGTAACAACAAAAGAAAGTACTGATATACTGACCTTATTTCCATATGTGCCTGTCGAAAAAACCTTTAATGCAGGCCCGTAGCCGGAATTATGTGGGGGGGTGCGGACTTGCCTGAAGCGGACCTTTTGGGTACCAACCAAACCAATTTTTTCGGCTTGATACACTGTGCCGGGTTGGACCCACAATTTTCACCATCGGCTCCAAATTCTGAAGGGGGGGGAGGTAATGACCTTAAAAGCTGCTTAAGTCATTAATATACAATGCATCCACCAACCCTTAAAACAAACCTAATTCTAGGAAAGACCACAAACTTAACTGGGCAAAACGGACCTTCAACCAGACAAAGCGGATCTTCGACATCATTAAGCAGACCTTTTCATTTTTGGGGGGTGCGGCCGCCAACCCAAGCACCCCCCCCTGGGCTACGGCACTGCCTCTTTAATGCCACCATCAGTCTTCCAAATTTAGTATGTCGGATATGTTCTTAAAGCAATAAATATTTTTACATAGAACACCCTTCAATTTTGGGATGTTGAGATTTAATTTGGATTCTGAACTATGGTTATCTGTAAAATGATCTTAAAATCTGAAAAACATTTAAAATTTAAATCGGGATCCAAATTTTATTCCACATTTCCTATGGTTGAAAGTCGTCATGGGATTCGCCTTTGCTGTAATCAATTTAATTCTTGTGACAAGTGTAGGGTAGATAACAGCTGAGCGCCGGGGAACAAGTTGAGACCGAGTAGTTTGCCTCTAATTAATCTCACTGGTTCGTTTGTGTCTTTATAATGCATGCCAGGTAGTTGACACTTCATAATTATATATAAGTTCAAACAGATACAGTTGCAATTATGACATTGAATTAAAAAAGTCAAATGATAACTTTATCATTATTCATTTGAAGTGAATTTGAATAAATCGTAATTGTAATCAGACTTTCTGTAAACGATACTCAATCTCATACCAAGCATGTGTGACCCATGGCAGTATATTTCTGAGTTTCTCCAAGCAATGAATAGCAGTTTGTAAACAGCTGATATTATTTCAAACTTGGCCATCGCTTACAGAATTAAACCTTGCAGACTCGCAGTTGAGTTTTCCTATAATTTTCAAGTTTATTTTTATATTGTCCAAGAGCAGTATTTGGCTAAAGAACAAGGCCAACAAAAGCCAAACTGGTGAAAAAAAAATAAAGGGTACCGTATGTTGAAAATTGTATGAAATCAACATTGTCCTGGATTTTGAATGTTTGTGCTGCATAAGGATATAAACTTTTGAAGGCAAATTCAGAATCTGTGCAAATATAAACAAATACAACTTAGAATTAATTTATGCTAATTTCAAGTCTTCACTTTTTTGGGGAAAAGGTGAATTCGATGATGACTTTTCCCTAGTGTACATGCCGTATAATTAGCCTGTTTTAGTGGCAAAAGTCAATTGCTTTTTGGTGAAGGTATAATCTTTAATTCTAAGTGCAGTCAGGGACAATTTTGCTTATTTCCAAAAAAATCATGCATCAATGCTTTGAGTGTTTTATACCGCACCATCAACAAAATTACTATTGCCGTTCTGAATAACAGAAACTGATGTTTCAAGAGCGACATGTGTAGACAAGATAGGAGTCTGCACTGTTAGTAACGGTATACCAATCGCAAATCTAACCCTGAACAGTGCAATCCTAACTGTGAACTACAACTGAATCCTATTCCTAACCCCTTAAAGCTAAGCCAGTTTAAGGTCACTGACTGACTGTGTATAGGCATGATAGCAGGATCCTGACATTTATGTGGGCGTAGTGCATTTACAACTTGAAAAAAGTCACTGATATTGGCTTAAACAAAACCAATTGCAGAACATGGTTGATTTTTGCAAAATACAACACCACTGGACCATGGGTGTATCCTTGGTTTAAGACCTGGATGAAAGAAACCAACCAAGTCTGTACGGAATAAAGCCTACACACCCCTTCAACTCTATACATGACTATGTTGATTGTTTCATGCAGAAATTACTGTATAAGTGGAGATTTCCGCGTACAGATATTTTCGCGATTTTATCAGT
>JAMKCH010015871.1:0-70402 GCA_023653785.1 Ophioderma brevispina
CTTTGCTTCGATTTTTATGCTTGTGTGTATATCTGTTATTGTATTGTTTGAATAAAGCCAAGTGCGGCACAGCGACATACAACAGTAATGTTTAATCGGCCCGGGGTTTTTGTATCTCATAAACAAATTCTAAAAGCTCCTTGCATAACGCGAATCTTGAAATTACCGTGGGCTTACAATAGCATTACAACTACGGAAAGCATTGTCTGACATATTAATATTGTTCACGGCGCAGTAATATTATGGAGAAGATAAGTCACAGTCGGTGGATGATATTTACGCCGGTTAAATATCGTGGTTAGCCTAAACGACTTAAAATATTTAACTGCGGTTTTTTAAACGTTGCATTTAGCTAATCACGGTTAGTCCTAACCACGTTTATTTTAAACATCGTTTGAGAATACGGCCCTTTATGGTTACCTGAATCAAGAACCTAACCATTCAAAATACTGTCATATTCTGTTGCTGATTTTCCAAATACATGCGGCGTATTATAGGTGTTATATTTTCTCAAGAAGACACCGGTCAGGGCATTTCCGTATCAACCTGATGGAACAGAGCGTACACAGCCTTACTTATTCACTAGATGAAACGGGGGGATTTGATGATGAGCCTTACGGTTTTTTAGTTCTAGCAGGGATTGGTAAGACAATCTTCTTGCACTGATCATTTGCTTCTAATTGTTGAATTTCTCCATCCAATTGCTTATTAGTACATGGGGAAAATGTTGTAATGGATGTTTTGCGATTTAGTTTTTTTGTCAATACCATTGACACCCAATGTTTTTCCAATAAGAATTTCATGGGGGAGAGATCTGAAAATTCTGGGTGCATTTTTATACTGTGTTCTTGGGATGTTTTATAAGGGGGGAAATTTTGTTACAGGGGGGAGGGAAAACAATAAACGTGTTTAAATTGTTTTAAAAATTTATTACCATTCTGTTCGGCTGCTCATAAGGTTTCTAAAAAGGTTATAGTTTGCCATTATTTACGACCTATGGTTTTAGTACATAGGCTCAAGAAAGTTAAAGGTAATTATTATAGAATGGTCGATTTTGTTGATGAACTGGTTTTAAATCGTTATTGGGTCATACTAAATAAGAAAATGTATAAAATTCTGTGTTTCACCTTTTCAAAGTGAGACTTTTAGAGATATGACCTAGTTGTCTCCCAAGTAGACCCTGTGGACCACGGCCATAGTTGCACTCTTAATTTATCGAAAAGTCATTGACAACGCGACCTTTATTTTTCGGGCTTCTGTTACAGTAAGATGAACAATTTGGGACCATTTTTTAGAACAAAAACCGATGAATCTGAAATTTTAACCAGTGTGAACTTGACCCGATTTGCCTTGTAAATCTTGTACTATAACTTCAGGTAGGGCGACTATACCTTTCTGTAACCTTGAAAGGTACCTGAACATGAGGTGTACTGTAAAAACACATTTTCCCCCTTTTATATTTTGACCCTGGATAAACCTTGCCCCCATAGAATTCATCCAAGAACACATTTAAAAAATGATTTTTGGAACCTCATACCATTTGATTTAGAAAAAACCTTGGTTGCAAGATTGATATATGAAATTTTCACAAAAATAAGTTCCACAGTACTATTATGCGTCGCAATATTAGGTATTTCGTCAATGAGGGTTTCAAAAAGAGACAGTTGGAGAATTGACTTTAACATTAAACCTACTGTAATAGTTAAATGACATTTATCTAACATATGGGATGGCTGAGGTTGATAACTAATAATATCGCCCGAGCCTAGATCAAATATCAGGCGAGTCGAAGACGAGCCTGAATTACTTTCTTGGCGTCCCGAGGGCGATATTTCTCTTATCAGCCAAAAAAAAAGACATCCAATATTATTATTTTATGCAAAAGAAGCTGACGTGACAAAAATAGTTTTTTAAAATGGCTTCAAAAACTAATAAAAACAGACTATTTGCTTGACGAGTTGAATGACCGCATGCCGTATTTGGGTGTATTGAGCAGTGTTGGGCGGTACGAGCTAATCGCACTGTGGTATTGCACCACAGAGCATAATATTTAAAACTATTGTTTTAGTCAAGACCAATATTGGTATTGGCATTCCTTTTAAACAAGATTAAGGTAATAAGAGTATACCCTTCCCACTCATTTACATAGGACTTAAGTGTATAAGGTCTTTTGCACTCCCTTTGGTATAAAAGGGGGTCCACATTCCCCCTTAACATTTCCTGCCTAAGGGTTTGCACTTCCGTTACTGCATAAGGAGGGGGGCCTCTAGGGACCCATCATTCCTTATATGACAACTTTATCCAAAGAATAAAACTGAAAAAAATGGTCAGTAAAAACTAAGGGCAAACATTGATTCTTAATTTTGCGTCAAAATGTGCGAAAAAGATACCATGTTCGTTTCTGCATTTCTACGGCACTAATTCACCTAGACTTGTGCTGATGCTTTAATTGGTGAATGATACTATATTTAACATATTAACACAAATAAAATGTCTCGTGCCATTTATATTTTTATGTTTACTTGTATATTTATTTTACCATAGGTTCCTACAGTACACCGCTATACGATGTATCTAAAATTTTTACAACCATTGGCCTACTATACTTTCCTAGAATTTTTTGATTACTTATTTCACTTGTTATATGTCACTAGGTGTATGCATTATGAAAATCAGAATCACAGTAACTCTATTAAGATTTGTATGTTTGTCATGGGCACTTCCGTTAGTGCATAAGGGGGAGGCTCCTAGGGACCCATTCTAATTAAACGCAAAAAAGAGACGCGATGGATTTGAATTGTTTTGCACCAATGCAATCGCAACTACGAGTTATACAAAACAAAAAATATAACCCAAATATATTGCAGCATTAAAAACCGCCAGCCGAGAAACAAAAAATTGGTCCCTAGGAACCCCCCCCTTATGCAGTTTGTTAAAACCACTTTGCCGGTGATTTTTTTTTTAAACCGATTCAAATAAGCGTCCAAAACGCGATTTTAAAAAACGCGCACACCATTTCCCCGGCAAAAATAAAACACTTCCCGGAGGAGTTTTGACATCATCAAAATTTGGCTCATAATAGGTGAATAGAAATACATTTGGCTGAAATAAAATGTGTTTAAAAGTTACTACTCAGCAACGAATTTAAAGGGCAAAATCAATTTTGATAGCGCCACCAAAATGCTTAATTATCAATTAGCATAATTACGGCCATGGCCCAGATTTGATTTTTCCCACCAAAATTCGCAAACCTGATATTTAGACAATTACATAAAATTTTGGGCAGAGTAATTACCGTTAAAAATGGAGCACGAAAAACAAAATTTTGGGTTCACATGCGACAGAGGAATATTTCCATATTTGGAATCGTTACCAGTGTATTATATCACCCCTGAGTGAATAAGCCGAATACGGCCGTCTTTATGTCTAAGATGTAGATGATATCGGATTTTCTGTCGTGCATGGACGAATAAGAATGGTTTCTATAGGGACGATTATAGGATAGCATGCAAGTTCAAACCAAGTTTACGTTTTCTTTTTGTGTACTCGTTTGTACAATAAACCTTCGAAACGTTTCTTGGTAAGGTGGTCTACAACAATCACTGCCAATTTGGAGAGAAATTCGTATCCTCAAAAATCTCTCCTGTTTAAAGGTTCTTGTTTCCGATCGCCTCTGAGACCCCCTGATTTAACCGGAAGTAGTAAAATTTTGATATCAATGAAAGGCGTATTTTCTCATTTATATCGTCCTGACATTGCAGCTTCCAAATCCACTTCTTTACAAAGATAGAAACAAAAAACTGGCGTTTTAGTGGTCAACCATCCATTTAAGCACAGTAGTGACTAGGGCTTGCAATGGCATCATCGCTTCTATTATCAAAAACCGTCAAGTTCGTTCCCACGATACTTGATGGAAGTGTATGCAGGTGCCAAGCTCCAGATCAAGTGGAAACAAGATATACATAAATCGAACAACCACCTGTAAGTGTTAAGACATCTCTGTGTCTTTTCCCTGAGATGCGGCCTTTGGAATTTCACGTACGTTTCTTAATCAAGAGGCGTAACATACCTTTGAGGTCAGCTTCATTACAATTAAAACGACTTATAACTTTTCAAAAAAGGAACGTCCTCTATTACAAAAATGTTGACATGTTTTGTTTCATGCTTACTTTCCCATGAAAATGCCATTTTTAGGCCCCGTCAACCGACTCTTAAGTAATTACTACTAGTTTTATAGTCACACCAATCTAATGAAAAATACTAGGTCTCACCTGGACAAAAATTGTCTACAGAAGGTGTTCTTTGCTGTTAACTAGCAGTACAGATCTCCCAAACAACATATCAAAAAGGTAGAAAAAGGGAAGCCTGGCAAGACATGTAATTTGCATTTATCTTACGTGGACGAATACGCCAATATTTCCGACAAAGGTATATAGCTCACAAATGCATGCGCATGTTAGGGAGATTTTCCATTTTTCTGGTAGTTATTTGAACATGTTTGCATGGCTATACCTTCAAGGTGTGTAGCACTTCTTGCAATTGATGTAAATTAAAAGTGGAAATTTGTGTGTCATTATTCAAGATTATTATTCAATGATTAATTTAAAAATTAATTTTGCATTCTAGGTGATTTGTCAGACTGCTATCGATCGGGATGGTGAGATCTTTATTTGCAGAGAGTATTTATTCAAACCCATTGAGTCAACTCGGGCCGCCCCCCCCGCCATGGCGAATTTTGGGTATAATGTGCCGCTCGGCCAGGGTGAAAAATAGGGTCCTTTTCCCAGGGCCTTCGATAAATGTATGTCAAAAAATAAGGGGTCATTCGGTACACAAACTGAATAAAATGGGGGCTCTAGTATGAAACTTAAGGGGCCAGTGATGTTAAAACCTGAAATTAAAATGGAAAATGTTTCTTTTCCAATTTCAAACTGCCATGAATTATAACATTGCTGCCATGAATTATACTTTGTTAAAAATGTGCACGTAGGCTGCTAAAATTTTGATTTGGGTGGTTCAAATTCTTTAAAAGTAGATAATTTTAGGCAAACTTTGAAAACTGGACAGCAGGAAAGAAGAAAATTGGTGTCATTAAGTATGGAACATTTTAAAAGGGGTCATTTGGTAATACCTGACTATAGGTAGGACAGCAGCAAAAAAGGCGCTCAAGCATTCTAGACTGTCACCAAAGTAAGCATCTCACAGACCTTTTGACTACGCATCTCTAACAGGGGATGTGATATGGTGCTGCAACAAGATCTACGACAAAGCATCATTTGAAGAATGCTGCAGATAAAGTCAGCCTCATCTAAATGCCAAAGAGACGAATGGAATACTGACCGTCATGAGGAAGAGAATGAACAACCATCTGCAGTACACACGGTTCCCAAATCAAAAAGGTTAGACCCGGGGTTAGACCTCACATACCTCGGCTCCTATGTAGGACAGCAGAAAGACTCAAGAGTTAAAGGGCCGTGGCCGTGATCACTAATAGCATCGTCCCCATATTCCAAGATTTTACGGAATGGTCAACTTTTTGGTATCAGTAGCAAGCTACTATTTTCTCATTTACCCTGAGAAATCTTAGGGCAAAGGATATTTGGTTTTGGAGTTATAAGCTCAAATTAAATTTACCCCCATTTTGGTCGAACGATATAATTTACGCATATAGGGCTAAGAAAATCATAATTAATTTGTAGCGCTCACAAGAAAACGGGTTGAAATTCAGCGCAAAAATCTACATTGGGCTTAGAGGGTGAGACCATCTATCAAGATGAAAACTTTTTTTACTTAAATCGGGTCGGTCCCCCTCTAAATCATTTTGTATATCACCAAATATAGTGCAAAACTGGCACATATGTTTTATTCAAAGCAGCATGTCTTGCCACGCTGTCTTTTTCTACTCCCTTTCTGGATATGTTTGTTCGGGAGGGTTTATTAAACAATTCCAGCAAGCAAAACCTTCTGTAGCAGTTTTGTCCAGGCCATACCGTATATTTGAGTGGACTATTAGATAATAGCTAGTATGACATCCCTCCCCCACAAAAAATAAAATATAAAAAAGTTACGGATAATGAAAAAGAAAGTTGGTGTCTTCAGGTTCACAGTCATGAAATGGGATTCCGTAAAAGTGAAGCACTAGCGCGCGTCCTTCGTCTTCGTCATGTTCGTTTCGATTTTTCTCGTTTCAAAAAAAAGACTTTACATAAAGAACTTATACCAAGATTCGTTATCATAACCGTCCCGCTCACTTGTCGTATTTCACATTTTGGCGAGGTTTTTGCGAATCCTTTGCCAATAACTTAGTTTTATCGAGTCTACAAATCTACATCAGTGTCAAAAGGTACAGTGCCGTACATAGTTCTAATAATACATTTTTGCCTTTTTTTTTCCTCCATTCATCATATCCGCATTTCACACTGTCGTATATTTTAAAACGCCATTCATTTATACGTATTTTATATAGCGTGTCATTTTGTCTATTTTACGCTAAGAAGACGAATCGGATAAAACAAACAACCAGGAAGACGATACCTTAGTGGTGTAAATCATTAAAGTAAAATAATACTAGAAAATTTCCAACATGTTCTTTCGGGTTCGAGTCCCGTGTCAGTCTTTTATTTATATTATTATCTTGTTTGTTTTAAGCAGAGACCAAAACAAAGTACTACTAAACAATATTTTAGGTCTACATTTGCTTTTTAACACTTTAATTTCTAGGATGGATATGCTTGTATGTTTAGGCTTACTGTATTTTGCGAAACGAAACGAAGCAGAACTCCCATTGGATTACACGCTTTATTCCGTCATGCATGCCTAACGTGTATAACAGAATAAAGCGTGTAATCCAATGGGAGTTCTGTTTCGTTTCGTTTCGCAAAATACAGTAAGCCGTATGTTTAAGATATGTCTTTATTGTTAATGCTATACCGAGTAATATACCATTTCCCACAAAATGCTCATTATGATTTTGTAGAAAGTTAAAGTATGATGTCGATGGCAATGATTAAAGTAGCAAATCGGAGTTGATTGTAATAACTTCTGAACTTCAATGCACCTATTAATCAACCAAAAACACTATCTTGGTACCTGGCAACGTAGCAACTCGCGACTGACTCGGCAGTTGCTCAGTGCACGTAAAATCGTGAGATACCTTTCAACTTACTAGACTAGTACCTTACTCGTCAGTTACCCCGATTTGGTGCACGTGGGCGTTAAATTTGGATCTCGATATTTTTTGTTTGTGTAGGAAAACACTTCATATAGGATTGCTCGTTTTTTGCTAATGTGAAACACATTTAAGGGCAAACGAAGTTTATCACCTAAAACACTTGTACATTTTTTTCTGTTAGAGTAATTATCTTAAGTCTGAATAAGCTGAATAAGCTGTCAATCTAAGAACCAGAGCAAATGCTTTAGTCATGCCCAACTTTGACTACTGCAGTTCTGTTTGGACAAACGTTTCTAATGAGCTTTTAAAGTCACTCCAAATTCTGTATAACAGATTAGCTCGGATTATTCTTTCTGCAGATATCAGAACACCAATTAATGACATGATGAGTGCCTTGAAATGGAACAAACTAAATGACAGGTGGTTTAACCAAAATGTTAATTATAATATTTAAATGTCTAAAAGGTATGGCCCCTAGTTAAATACCTTTCCTCTCAATTTGTCTTTATGCATGAAATTCACTCCAAAGGTACTAGGAGTCAAACAAACTTTACTCTATCTGAACCAATCTGGAACATTACAGCAGGGAAAAGGACTTTCCATTCACGTGCTACCAAAATTTGGAATGGCCTTCCTGCATATGTTAGATGTAATTTTAACAACATGAGTCTTGGCCAATTCAAAACTCTTGTTTTGTTAAATCTGTCTGATTTTCATTGTTAATTTTTTATTTTTTTTATTTTTTTTATTTTTTTTATTTTTTTTATTTTTTTTATTTTTTTTATTTTTTTTATTTTTTTTACATTTTGTAAATGCAGGGCCTCCTTGGAAACCAGTGCATTAGCATTGAAGGGGCTACCCTGCCTAAAGAAAGATTAATAAATAAAAAAAAATCAATCATCGATACCCCTACCTGAATGTTACATCGGAATTCATTATCACTGTTTTCAGAAAACAAACTTTATTGGTGTGACGAGGAATATGATCTTGATAATGGAATTGAGGTTATCGACACCCCTGATGGTCTTAACAGACGGCTCGTCTATGCGTATCATTTCCAGTCTGGTCCAGAGGATATGACTCAATATTACAATAACCTGTACGTGGTTCACGAACCAGAAAGAGTGATAACGCGTGTTCCCAAAGATGGCTCTTCCAATGCCGTATTTGTAACTGTCGTGAGTACGATTGATGTGTGGGATGATCCTGTCGGTATTACTATCGTATTCAGTAAGTATATAGTTTATCAGAATATGCTTCATCATACAGGCTGTCCCAAAAAAATGTTAACACTCGGTACACAGGCATTTTGTAAATAACTAAAGTACGCATGGGTCTTTGTTTGATATGCTCTTAAAGCTAACAAAAATAAACTTTTATTTGCCGTTTATTTCATTTCAATGCGCTATGTAGAACAAAAGATATGCTTCGTCATAAAGGAGAGTACAATTCGGATTGGTCCGATTTGCAGTGGTTACATTTGTAAGATTGTATGAAACATGATTTTGTAACATACTCCAAATTGGGTTATTTATTGTGTTATTGATTGGTAATTGAAACTATTGAAAGTATTGACAATCCATTTTGAACGTCATTATTGTCATAAAGTGTGATCATTGTCTCTATGATCAGCAATACTTTGTATTTTTCAAATATTATCAGTTCACTTTCATTAGCAGAGGTAGCCCTCAAATCGCTCAAAATTTCTCAGAATGTTAAACCAAACCAAATTAAACCTAACAATCAGACACTTTTTTATTGGATTTCCAACAAAATCCATGATTCGATAGGCAAAACAAACAACAAAAACACAAAAGTAAACAAAAGAAAGAGAAACTTCTGATAATAAGCCTACATGAACTAATAAAGCAGGCAGAATTGGAAATAAAGATACCAGTGGCAGGCCATACAGATCCACGGACCAGAATAGCAAGAACTCAAGCCAACATTTCTCTTTTTAGAAGAGCAGTTGTAGTAGATCCAACGATGAACGTTTGGTAAAACACGGTGGCAGGAAATCGAGGTCATTTTCTTAAATAGAAAAACACTGCAAATTTTGTTTTCTTTTTAAGATGGAAAGAAGATGTGCTATGAAGCCAAGTGTATTCCTGTTGCATCATGCATTCCAAGTGTTCTAAGGCAGAAATCGGACCAAGTTGATTTTGCCCTCTCATAATGATGAAGAAATCTTTTGTTTTACATCCACATTGGAATGAAATAAACGGCCAGGGATACCAAAACAAAACCCATGCGTACTTTTCTTTTTATAAATGTCGTCGTTCCGAGTGTTAAATTTTTTGGACGCATGTAGTGTGTGAATTACCATTAGTGTATCATGGTTAAACCACACTACTGAAACAAGCCATTGCATGTGTAAATAGTTCATTCACAGGTATGAGCTAACTTCGTAATAACATTTTAAGTAAGTCGTTATGGCAGATCGGTAGCTTTGTTAGGGTAGAGATTACCTTGAAGTCTTCTGGTTCGAATCCCATAATTATGCTTGTTCAATCGTGACACGTGTATTAAACAGAATCACAATAGGAAAGGTTATTGTGTGCTAACTCGTATAGGAAGAGTCGTTCTAATACGACCAAATAAGTTCCCTCGACATATCCGGCTTTGTATATTATTCTTATGATTAAGAACTTTAAAAACCGTGTTATATGCAAACTTTGTATAAATCTTATGCAAAATTTAAATTCTTATGTTATAGTATTTCTTTATCTATCCTTTCTTTGCTATCTCAGCACCTCCGTGTGTAACTGATACTTATACAAACAGCAACTTCTTTGAGCGAAGTGATCTCTAAGTTGGACTCCAGAATCCCAACCACCAAATCAATGTGGATGAGACCAAATAAGGTTTTTACCAACTTATGATTTGGAGAGTGTTCTGCTTCAGCTGCGGACATTGGAGCATACCCTGGCAGTTACCTCTACGGCAACCGTGAGCACCCTCTCCAGTAATACTTACTACCAGATAACTGTGTCTTCAAGGAAATGGCCGGTGTGGTCAGGATTGCAGTGCGGGGAGAAGGGAACACAGTATACACTGTTGAACGTAAGTTAGGAGGGGGGTATCACGCTATTTGTGGACATTTCGAGACCTATTTCGCCATATTCTTAAAATGTCACCTATAAATATCATATACATCATGTAAGGCATTATCAATCGGTTATTTATACTAATTAAATTCCATTAATGTTTATATTTGTCTTTCATAAAGTTATTTCAATCTTCTAGTATTTATTAAAGCCTTCACAATCTACTTAATTTATAATGTCTTATCAGTGTAGTTTATACCAATAGTTTCCTTTTTGCTAATCTTTGTTCAACAGAATATCAAATTGGGATATTTCCATATTTAAATTACTTATACATCATTAACTACCATGATAAAACCATATTCAGGTACTGATTCAAATTCTCATTTTCTGGTTCACACCGAATATTGCCATCTATTACAGATTATATTTATTTTTCTACTCCATTATTTGAAATAATTGAACTTGCCTCGAACCAAATTGTCTTTATATCTTACAATAGAAAGTGAAAAAATGTTTCAAATAATCCTTCACTCCACATATTTTACAGTTATTTGTAGTACGCTTCCCATTCTTTGTAAAAGAATTCTTGTTGGGTATATATTGCTTAAAATTGCCAATTCAACGTTAATTACCGTGCTTCACTAAAAGTTTTTAAATTATTTCCAATACTTTCCCATTCAACAAACATGATTTGGGAATTTGTTTTTGCCAGAAACCTTCACATATTGGTTTTCAGACAAATCTGAAATATCATGTATACAACACTTAGATGTACACTTATTTAATGGAAAGAATGTGAGCCATACGTCAGGCCTATTCGACCTTCAGCGTGTTTTCTCTCTTTCTCTTTTTCCAATTTTCTTCGGAATGCTTTGTAGGTTAAAATAATCGATCATACCCTTGATCTTGTTTTAATTGCGTTAGTTGACAAAAGTTACCATCTTCATCGCCTCCTCATTTGAGACTGTAAGAAAACCCTGTTTTTGTTTATCCAATCTTCTAACAATATAAACTTTGTACAGACTATAGAATGCAATTATAGTTCCATATAATGTTATTGACCTGGGGTCTTCAATTTCATTTTCGCTTTTGGACTCATTTTTGTATCGAACAAGGTAAACTATAAGATCACGATTTAAAGGTGACATCTTTTTTTTAAGATCTTGCAAACAGTTTCTTTGAAATTTTGGTATTAGTTTACATTTAAAAATATGTAAAAACTAAAGTCGTTTTTGCCAGCTGAAACAAAAGGATATTTTCCATTGTTGCAATGTCTGCCCTCGCTAATCTCTTCTCCAGAAAAACCTATGAGTCAAGAAACGAGGGTAGGTGGAATCATCTTTAAGCCACCTTTTTCATATTCATTTATGAGAGTTTTCGTTGAATTTTTCGTTGATACCCCAGACAAATTTAAATAAGGTTGTGTTCAATATTTAATGAATATGAAGGTAAGTTCATAATACTTGATACAGAAGATAACTGTGCTATAAATAAAACTCTTTAACAAGACAATCTTCCCCACCATCGTTAATTCTGTATTCAAGGTGCTAATGATTCTATTTGTCGTGTTTATTTTTGGTTGCCAATTGTCAGCTATGTCATTCATAGATTTCGTACTACAGTAACATATACCCAGTGTTTTAACCTCATTGTTAGGGTACAATTTCCAATTTAAATCAAACAACTTTTTCTGACTTTTTCTATAGCATCCTATCCATAAAGCTTTTTTTTAGAATTCAATTTAAGGACCTGATATAACTGAGAAGTTATTTAACATTCCAAGTACATTTTCAATATCATTTTCATCACTTACAAATACTGTTATATCGTCCGCATACATTGATACTCGTACTTCATTTTTTTCATAATTTTTAAAGGGCAATTTGATACCTTTAATTTTGTCACTCTGTCGTATTTTACACGCTAATAATTCTATTGCGATTACGAATAATAGTGCAGAAAGGGGACAACCTTGACGAACCCCTTTTTCTAACGCAAAGAATCGTGATACATTGCCATTATGTATAATACAGCTTGAAGTATCATTATATATTGTTCTTACCCATTGAGTAAAATCTGGTCCAAAATTAAAAAGTTAATTCCATTAATGTTGCATTAACCAATTATATGCTATTATGTAACTTTATCCGTAAACTATTTCCCTGTACAAATGAACAGTAAATATATTGCTTGGAAAAACAACTTTAATAGTAAAAATAGTAAATTGTATCTAACACTCCTGATTTTGTTTAATAACATAGTTAATTTAATCCATTTTTAAGTTGAAACAACTACTAGTTAAAGGTGATCCTCATTGCTCGGACGGCATATATTAAGCTATATACCAATGGAAAGTTTATGAGTTCAGGATGCCAAAAATATCTTTTCCAAAAAATAATCTTATAATATAGCCACTATAAGCCAAAAACTAACCCTATATTTCGTTGCGATTTTACGCCCAAAAATACGCTTAAGCTTTCCTTCTCTGACCTTGGTAAATTCATGTGACGTAGGCGATTGCACAAGTCTTGTTTCGCAATGCATCTTCCAATGCAAAGGAACCCCAAATCGCTCCTCTTCTCCTGTTTTGAATTTCGCCAATATAGCGATAAATGTTGGTTGACTAGGTTCCTTGATCTCTGTAGATTGGTAATTATAATTCCCGGCTTCATAAGTGTGCAAGAAATGTGAAAAAAATCGCTTGAATTCTCATCGCTTACGATGAATCGTGAGTAGCGAGCAGAGCTCAGAGGCCAGCTATGAAAGTGTGAGATTTTGACCACCACTCATGCTCTTGGAGCATGAAAAATAAATAGCTGCCCTTTGAGGTTAGTGAGGGAGATCTGCCCCTGGAGCATGGGTGGTGGACAAAAACTACCGCGTGCGTAAAGACGTGGCTCTTCCATTGATTTACGTTACACCCTCTTATGCTAACCGATGGAATTGCATGAGGTTAAATCAGAATTATGAGCAATACAGATACTTCAACAGATAGTTATCTGTATCTGTATTGCTCATAATTCTGATTTAGTTGAGCAAATTTTAGAGAAAACAATGGTATGTCTTCGAAAGCGCAGAAGCGAGCGATACAAGTGAATGGGATTTTGTTTACTTGCATAGGCGATTACACAATCGGTGACGTCACCCCCTCACAGCGCCCAAGTCAATAATATTGACTTTCGCTGAAGTGGTGTTGCTTGAAAGACGATTTTCATTTTGGCTCTTGTAAACAAATCGTGAGTAGCATAAATATGACACCGTTACATATAAAATCGCGATAAAATAAGCTTTCCATTGGTATATAGCTTAATATATGCCGTCCGAGCAATGAGGGTCACCTTTTAAAATTTTAAGTGTATCATGTTGAAGAAAATTAAAAAACAAAATAACCTCTTTTCGATTAAAATTGGGACTCATGAAAATCAATGTTTCGTCCCTAATTTCAAGGTCAAATAGTATTTTTCTATTTTTCTTATTGTTAATGTTTTAGAGTAATCTTGACATGTGATGAGTTTTATTGAAATATTCCCATGGGAAATACGTTTTAAGGTAAGGGTCCACAGGGACCCCCCACTACCACCACCACCAACGGGCATGCCCAAGACCTTGACCACTAAGTGTTAATTTTACAGAGTACTCTATGGGGTTTACAAATCACATGTTTAGCTCTCACATCAAAACAGATTGAAATATAAGCACGAAACAATACAGATGTGGTTTGTGGATGAAGGCCACTCTATGAAGATGAAAACATTTATATACTTAAATCGGGTCATCCCCCTTTAAATATTTCTATATGAATAACGGACGAGGACGAGGTCATATGTGGGCCCGACCGACCCATACCAAAGCACCAAAATTGCTTCGTGGTTTGCATACCGTATTACTGACAGTAATTTCTTTTGATATTTGGGGCGAGTTGCTATATTGAACGAGGCTTGACCGCCATCGTCTGGTAACGTATGCATTTTAGGTGAAGTATTAATTATTACATTTTTTATCCAAGGTTGGTTGAAAGAGATGCTTAATTACATAATTATAATTTGTTAAAATAATTTAGTTAAATATAGCAGGGTGAGGAAATAAATACATAAGAAATGCATTATATTGAAAGTCGGAACTATATTTAGTCTTCGTGAATTTATTTGAAAAGTCAATTTAAAAACTTTTAAAAGAAACTCATTCATAGCATTTAAAGGCTGATTCAGAGATTTCCCGAAGAGGGCGCCCTCAATTTTCAAACAAATTGTGTTTTGCATATACATAATCCTTGTCCATACAATAATCACTGTGTGAAATAACTAAGCTCAAATCGAAGTCCTCCATATAAAAAATCACAACTTGTTTAAAATTTCCGGATCCGGAATTTTTGTTATACACGGTATCCTATGGCACTGTTATACTGTACATGAATGTGTACTGCATGAAAACGAAAAATCCGATTCATCTCTAACTTTGGAATTAAGCATTTTAGGTGAGTATCTTTAGTTCTGGTTGTTTTTTTATGATTACTACAGAGATTTCGAAATCTCTGAGTCAGTCTTTAATTATTTTTTAAATATTGTTAAATGTCACTGATTGAAAGTAATACTCATATTATAGTAGATTCATCACCATCGTGTCCCAGAGGAAAAGTTTTGGACAGCGTCGGATAGTTGTGGAGAGAGCAGAAAAACGAAATATGTGGCAGAAATTCACCTGTTTTTATGAACGAAATAATCGGGCCTTTCATGTTCACATCATTTTACAATAGAGTGCAAAACTTTTGTGTTCCTTGTATCCAAAACACGGGCGCTCCAAAGTTAGTAACATTAAATCACCTGTTACCACAACAATTGAATACCACGAAAGCAAATACGCCTAGTCAGATGTTTTAAGAGTTTTAGCTCTAAGCGCTTACGCGGGTTGAAGTTCAATGACCTTTTCAATTGACAAGCATGATTTTCCTTTGCTATGTGGACTACTGTGGTTTCAAATAGATTTAGCGTGGAATTGTAATTTCACCCTGCACATGCCACTCATTAAATGCCCATACCGTCAACAAGTAACTAGAGGTGACACAATGGGTGAATCTACTATAGGACAAAGCTTTATTGCGAATTTTGTCTCATCATCCTAGACTTTGACGGGCCTGTCTTTGGAAACCCGAGAGTCCGATTTTAGTATTCAAATAAAAAGTATTTAAACAAAATCCTGAGATTTTTACCCCTTAGGGAGCTTTAGGGGGGTTGCAATAGCTCACTCTTTGAGCACACTAACTACCATGCGTTACTACCATACAGATGGTCCATACTAACACCATAGATGACTGCCAAATCGTGTACCACGCATTTTTCAATGGGAATGAATTTGGCCATGAAGACGAGGATAGAACGAGTTTGGGGTTTATTCCGTATTGAAATGCGTGGCCCGGTACACCAAATGTGTCAAACCTTAGTTGGGAATGAACGAACTCCTTAAATAAGGACCCTATGATATTCTGCTTCTGCTTTATTACTGTTATCATATTTGTTCTCCTCCAGCTTGCATTGCCGATCTCGTGCTTGAGGAATTACCCGACAACCGACTAAAGCTCACCTGGGGTGCCACTACGTGCGAGTTGACCGTGCAGACGAATTTCAAGTCAGTTATCTCGCCATAGACTACTGCAATGTAGATTCAAGTGAACCTCTGTCTTGGCAAACACAGACGGAAGTCATGCTGCCAATATCAGGAGGCATTTCGCTTTTCGCTCACTTTGAAGGACAGTACAACCAGGAAATTAACGGTCAACACGGTTACGGAAAGCCGCAAGTACCATCAGCTTGAAAATCATGATGTCACTTCAGGTGCGTATCTATCACTGACCTCTACAAATGGATAGCGGGTCAGAGTCCCGATTGAAAGCATCAGGAAGTTGGTTTTTTGCCTATAAATAATGGCTTAAAAAAAAAAAAAAACAAATTTTGCATACACCTTGTCCAACAATATAACATTCTTGTGAGTATGTCACCAGGCAGTATGCATTGTTTCCGCCATATTGTGTAGATCAAAAACAATTTCCTGTTGTTTACACTCGCGACCATTCAACTGTGGGCGGCAGCCCGCGTTCGTTTCAAATTAAAATATACCAACATTCTTATTAAGCAATGTTTGCTAATGCTACCCGCTGCATATTGTGACCCGCTTTAGATCAGGAAAGGTTTCTGCAAGTAAGGACAAAATCGCCGGTTAAGGAATGAAGGTGCGCCCTCTATATTTTTCATGAGAACGGATGCAAAAATAAAATTTTGAAAAAACAACATTTCCCATTAACAGCGACATGCTCAAGACAGAGTTAACTTTTTCGTGGTTTTTTCAAAAGTTCCACTTTTAAACTAAATTCGAAAAGTCGCTTTTTTATTTAAAATTATTATACATCGGCTTCAAATGGGAATTGAAATATCCAAATTACCTTTCCCGCCCCCTAAGAACCACAATGCCGCTTTGCAAGGCTGTGCGCTATATTATTTAGCACATATATGTTAAGTGGCAATTCGGTTCTTGGGGTGGGGGAAGACCCCCATTTTTTGCATTTTTGTTTTCTGTCTGGGGGGCTGAACACTAAATGGAAATGCAAAAAACAACAACCTATACATATTACATACCATCCACACTATGAGGCCAAGGCATGTCAATCTAACCAAGGGCCCAAGTTCGTAGCCTCGGATGGGCACCTGTTAACAAGCGCTGACCATGCAGGTTCGGGGTATCATAAAAAGCCTACTAATGCAGGGGATGTATTTTCTCAATAACATGGTGAATGAAAACTATTAAACTGCGCCATGTGAAGAGATTTTAATAGTGAGAAGGAGGGTTAACTTGCTCATGATATAAATAGCGCGGGCGCCATGGCCATTAAGATGCGGGCCGTTGTGTAGCATAATAGAGTTTGCTTGGGGTGAAGGACGGTTATATATCCAATCGCAGGATTTGTGTATTGTTATAAAGGGGCTACAAATGGCCTTGAGTACCTCTTTGTAGCTTATGGATGACAACAGTTCTATCTAGGCATCATTTACACAGCTCATAACAAAGGGCACTGCAACAATCTTCCTGTTTCTTCTGTTCTTCATTACATCATAACTGGTCGTTTGCAATGGAGGCATGCTCTGACTTCTGCTTTTTTTCCATAGAGCATGCCCTTGAAGTTTCTCAGACTTTTCTCATTTTTTTCTTTGATACCAGTGTATTTTGAGGATAAAAAACCCTTGCATACAGAATACAGTATTGTCAACAACCAATCAAAATTGATGATGAACTATACTAATGATGATTATAGAGGGCCTCCTCCATTTCTTATCCGGGCGATGTCCTTTATGACTTACTGTATTTTGCAAACGTAAACGAAAAACGCCCATTGGTTTACACGCTTTATTCCGTCATGCATACATAACGATGGGCATAACGGAAATAAAGCGTGTAATCCAATTGGCGTTTCGTTTCGTTTTCGTAAAATACAGTAATCCGTAGTTTATTAACCAGATTTTATCTGGTCAGTCATAGAAACTACTTATATTTGTTGTCTGCCCGACAGAAAACACTGAGGGCTTCTGACTGTCAATGATAATTTATGACATAGTCACACGCATCTATATCCCTAACGCCCCAAGAGAAAAATATGACGATCCACACCCGGCAAATAAAGGGAGGTAGGCGGTATATTTCTTGGTAGAGTCTAGGGGCAATGTCCTTTCCACCTTAAAACCAGGCATTTGATGCATCGCGTTAAGGGACGTTAGGGATATACTGATTTAAACAGAAATGGTACAGATCATTCAATGTCTTGGTCCAAAGCTGTGGCTTCAGCTTCCCTTGTTTAACATTTGGATATCTCTTCCATCATGTCATGATGGCAAACGGTTTGGTCGAAAGCAAACGACACAATGTTCGGAGGAATATGCTAACATATGCAAAGCATATTTCTTCAGTCCAACTGGGACCCCCACAGATGTAATCGTATCCAGCATAGGAGTTGATTCTCTCAACACATCATCTGGAATAAAACTTAACATGTGTACGATTTTGGTTGGTGGAACCGCAGCATATACCTATAATTAGTTGGATATTTCAGGAGACACTCCCTAAAATCCGCCACGTTTATGGACCTAAAATGTGGAACTGAATACACATTCCGAGTTTTCAGAGCGGTTACGGAAAGGGAACTTGGCCGTTTAGTATGATATCATCGCCGAAACCTTAATATCTGACGGTGAGTTAATTCTAATGGCATGCAGTGTTAACCCTCATCTAACAAGGAAGGGGTTGCAACCTCAAAACTTTTCCGTCCACAGCACTTTAAAAAGTCTGACGCAAGTGCCAAAGATTCCGTTTTCGTGTTGTGATTGTTGAGTTGAGTTTGAGATTATTTTTTAAACTATGATCCTAAAACATACCATGAGTATGGTAGGATGTCAAACTGTGGTAGATGGAGTCCACCGACACCCACCGAATTTCTTTTAACTACTGTAAAGGAAAACGAATAAAGTCATAGGCGTAAATCCCGGGGGGATTGGGGGATATATCACCCCCCCCCCAATAGTTGATAGGGGGGATGCGGTCCAAATAGATCATCCCCCAAGTTGCTGATGTTCATGTGTTTTTGACCAAAATACCTATCATTTGACCATAATAGTTTAAAAATGCTAAAATTCGCGCGCTTCAGCGGATTTTGTTAGAATTACATTATATTGAAGTGGTAGCTTCCAAATGGCCAAATTTTTTTGCGCGCAGGTGTGCTAGTAATGGATATTTCAGCAAAACCCCTTTCATTCATAAATTAGTTCAACCCATCCCCCCCCCAATGTCAAAGAAATTCACGCCACTGATGAAATTCTTACTTGGAATAAATTGATCCTGGAGAGGGTTTTTGTTAAACGAAATTATATGGGGATGCGCCCACTGGTTTGGACATAATTTACGACAATCTCTATACCTAAATTTTTCATGTGTGAATGTCCGAACTTAATTTTACAAAATTTTTTTAACTTCTGCACTTTTAGCAAAGTTTGGAGCAATAAAACCAAAAAATTATGTTTGAGCGCATTGGTCTGCGCGCTGCAAACCCACCATCTTCTATACCAAAATTGCAGAAAGTGCACCCCAACCTAAGCACAATCATCCAAAATAGAAAGGGGAAGTTTATCACTACAATTATTCCGTTATATACAGAGCAGTTTTTTACTTCCGGAATTAAGCTGCATCAACTCCTTGGCAATCTGCAGATCTCTGGCTATCATCCGAATGCACGCGTCTATTTTTTTTTTTTTTTTTTTTTTTTTTTTTTTTTTTTTTTGTGTTTTTTTTTTTTTTTCTTTTGTATGTGAAGTACATTGATTCTGAGGACCATGTGAGGCTGTACCTGTCTCCAATCCTACCAGTGTGGCAGAGTTTGGTTCTCCGAAAATTTGACAGCTTGTTGCTTTTGACGTACACCGGAAGCGTGATCGGTATCGGATCTTCGGGAGTCAGTGTGACGAAGTCTATTGAAGTTACTACTCAAGAAGGCGTATGTTGGACTTCTTGATATCTAAGTAACGTATAATGATCCAAGTTCGTGTGATCGCTAAGGTTTTATTGGTTAAAAAAACGGGAGGGCAGAAATAAATAGATGGATCTTATACCTACGATTCAATATCAATGTGAATGAGTTACAACTTTTACCCCCAACCATAAAACAGGTAGTTTATTCGTGTATTTCAAAGACATCTCCTTACTATTTTAAAATGGTTATTTTAATAAAACAAGGTCAAAATAAATATTGCCTGCAGCAAGGACATCTGTGACATTACAATACACGGTTCGTGGCACATACAATACATGCAATACATGCAACTACAACACCCCAAAACCCAAAATTTTATCTTTTTTGGGGAAAATGACTATTTGGCCTTTAATAGTTCGTAATAGTTGAGGTATCTCAAAATTGTCATTTTTAGTTCAAGTGCACAACCACCTAATGTTGAATTACGGAAGCCCAGCCATCGGTGTTGGCATTCCTTGGGAGATCTCCAATTGTACTACCGTAACGGTGAAGTGATTTACGAATACCAACTACTCCAGCAATACAATGTCGTCATAAGCCGGCGTACCAGTGACACTTTTGCCCTACTGTTGCTCTCTCAGCAAACACAGAGTATACATTCCGGGTTGCTGCTTCAACATATGCCGGATTGGACCGTACAATGTAATTCAAGCAAAAACTACCGGTAAGTTGATGTTGGTTGGTGCTTGCTTCTATGAGATTTGGCCGAAATATGCTCCAGGACCTATGGTCCTGGAGCATTAAGTAATTGGAGAAATATTTAAAGTTCACTTTTAATGCAAAATGCTCCAGGACCATAGGGCAAATATGGTCCTAGTGCAGGATTTGAGTTAGAATATTTCTCCACTGCTCCAGGGATGATTTGCCATATGCTCCTAGACAATTTGTGTATTCAAATATGCTCGAGGAGCATATTCAGCATATTCAAATAAGCTCCTGGACCATATCTTTTATTTATGCTCCGGACCCTATTTGACTTAGAATATTATTTCCAGATTATATCGTCGGGGGTTCTGCATAGTGTCGAATCAGCATAAATGCTAGTTCTGAGAAAACGGCGTTTTGAAAGTTTGAGTTACTTATGAAATGCGGGTATTACATGAAAATAAAAGAAAAGGCTATTTTAAGTGGTGTATGGTAAAGACATGAATGGTTACCAATGGTATATTGAAATCCCAAACACACATGTGGCATTTTCTCCTTGCGTCTGCAGGGAATAGAAAGCAGCATTATATTAATTTAGATACAATTTATATTTTTATCATGATCATAGAAATGGTTTGATTCTTAAAATATCAACACTTTGCTATCTTTTAATGAAAGTAAATCTGTCACAAAAGACTAAACAAAACAAAGGTATGCATGTTCCAAAGTAACTGTGAAATATCAAGAAGCCAGTACAACTTATTTTCTTGGTCTGCAAACTAATTTAATGTTGAGAAGAAATGGCCAATCTGTCGGGTCCAAATTTAATAATTAAAGGAGCTTTGTAAATATTGCTAGTCTAGAGCTTGCCAGAATATTACACTTCTATAGTGGATAAAAAACATACAAAAGCTTTAAACAAAAGCAAGCAAACAATAAAAAACATTCACAAAATTCTTGTTCAGAAAATTGTATTTGAACGGTTGACCACCTAAAATGCATTTCACCCATTCCATAGTGTTTAGGTGTTACATGAACTATATGCGAATCCGAATAACGCGTGTGAATTTCAAGTATGTCAAGCTTAGGTTACGTAGCTTAAGTATTTCAAACGCTACTCTGATCAGTTTATATACAATATAGCATATACAATATGACTTAAGTGCTGTCATACAACGAAATATAAATATGATAAAACGAAGGCAAAGAAAAAGCACTGAGCAAGGTACGAAGAAGGAATAAAAACAGATTGAAAACTGGACAGAGGAAGAAAGGATGGCGTGCTCAAACACAGAGAACAACGATTAATATTTAACGCATTTCTGGAATACGAGCTCCAAAATTTCAATAAAATCACCGAAGGCATGTATGGCACACATTTCAGGCACTTCCTGGCAAAGAAATACTTCAAATTGATACATCACACATATGCAGTAACTAAACCCTACGTTTACATTTTGCATAGTAGTGATTAAAAACTTACAGTGAATTCAAGAACGACAGGATCAGACAAATTACTGGCATCTTCTACACCAATAACAATGGCAGATATGATGTCGCCTCCGACAATACGAGTCTGGTTGGTTGAGTTGCTTGGAAATAAAGTGTCGCTTCTGTGTACGACAAAACTAACTCCAAATATTGTACCTATTTGAAATAAACAAAGAATGTCGATGAGCAATTTACCCATTGCTGACTTCAAAATAATCCTCCATATTGCTTATAATCTAAAACTACAGAGGGAGTAGTTGAAATCTTGAATTATTTCAGGCGGTGGCGGCCAAGCTTCATTCATAGCGCAAAACTGCCGAACGAGTCATTGGACGAGCCTGAACAGTGACCGGAATTTGAAGTCACTGTGCGCGTTCATAAATAGATCAGTGAGTGGCGAGTGGGAATTCCCGTACAGAGCCGCGACCGTTTAAATTGCCTTGCTTTAGTCGGTGGTGCATAAATTGTGCTGCAAAACTATCATGAAATCGTTTCTAACCCTAACTGCCTTTTGGTTTCTAGCCTATCTCCAGAGAGGAAGGAAAGGGGTAAAGGGATAGAAACTAAAGAAACCTGAAGGGCCCTGGCGGGATTCGAACCCGGGGCCTCCGGCCCACCATTCCATATGACCAGGCATGGCAAGCCACAAGGGAGTCGCTGGCCCGGCCAGCGATTTCGTGCCCATATGAGTGTTGGTGCGATGACGTCATCGCATCTTTTTGGACTTAGTGCATTTTCCCCACTCAGCTCATTGAGTTATATTGGTGTTTGAGGGTGTAAGGGTTAAAGACCGTACATGAGAGGATTGCTACATGCAGGTCAACGAATTATTCCACGGTGGTGCATGGGCTACCCTGGGGCTACCTGGTACCGGGCCTGGTACATTGTCCGCAGCTATAAATAACGGTGACCCTGCGATTGAACATGAGGTCAAGCGAGCCTAGTTCAAAATGGATCCCGTTTCTACCGTTATTCATACCAAAAAAATACTTAGACTGGAGTTGATTCTTCAACTCCAACGGATTTTGAGTGGAAAAATATTGATATCAAACATATTTTCGACTTTAGAATATTTGTCAAGTTTTAGTGCTTACGTGCTAAACCTATGGGAACGGCAAAAACGACGCTACCTTGGCCGGCCCCTCCTGAATTATTTGAAACCACATAAAACAGAGAATCTCTCGCTATTTTTTGCCTCATTTCTGCCATCTTAGAATTATGAATTGTGGGTAATATCAGCCCCAGACGGTATTTGTCGTGATTGAAAAGCTCTGGCAATTTTTATCAATGACTCTGTTGCGATGACGTCAAACGCGTCATAGGTCATTGATTGTACATGCACTGTATGAACTATTTTTCTTAAGGGTAAATTGCACTGTTGTACAGGAGTTATCCCTGCACAGCGATAACTCCAAATTTGATCCTTCAACTACCCGCGCATGCGCCAGTTTCGATAGAGTATGCGGCGACTCAAAGCTGCGTACAACTTATCAACATTTGGCCCTATTTTGTGGTTTTTGGACCCGCATTGTTGTTAATATGCTAGAAATAGACGCTCATCTTGGTGGTTGAATCGTGAAAAGCGATTTAGTAGTTGGTAGGTTTTTACACTTTTTTGTGAATAATTATAAAATAATTCTTAAACAGCTGTGAAAATCTAAGCAATTTCATTGGCTGATAGCCTGTTGATGCCCGGGTTCAATTCGACAATTGAACCCAGATAATACGCGCTGCGTATTGACGTTATTTGGAGGTTGGAACGCTCGCGTCATATCACGTTTTACTGCATTCGCGTGCGTCTGCCAAGGATCGCGAATTTGGGTTATCCTTTCTTGTTTTATTTAAGCCATAAGGATCGCGAATGTGGGTTAAAGATGACCTTAAATTATAAGGCTGTTTAAAATTGAAAATAAAGGTATGATTTTAGGAACCGGTGCGTCCACCTCGTTCTTCCACTTAAATAAATGGTGTGCCTTGGTTTTCAAGAGTCGTCGTAAAGAGAGTACCGCGTATAATTATAGAACCGCCGTACTCACAGTCCGGCTACAACGGTAAGAATATGGCACTCGACCCTCAGTTGACTCTTCACACAACAATGAGTGTCAGCCTTTATTCCGTTGTCGTCTATGCGACTCGGACTGTTCTCCCCGGTGAACTATAATTACTTTCACACCGGTCCCAAAATCATACCTTTATTCTGTAAAACCCCAAATCTGTAATTTGTTCTGAAATGTGATGTTTCACAAAATCGAGGGGATTTTATGCGAAGTGTGACGATGTTTTTGCACAGGCAGTTGCAAATAGTTTGCGTTGTAGTTACAGGGGTTATGGTTATGTTAGAATTCATGAATTTGCCGCCACGTTTTCATTCTGATCTCCAAATGGCGTGTTTACCAAATGTTTGGTAGGATATTTTGAAATGAATTCCAGTAAAATGTTGTTCAAATGAGCAAATACTGGTAATGACAATGAGTTGTTTTTCAATACATGTGCGTTTTTCAATTGTATTTAGATCATGTCATCCCTGGCAAACATACAACTTCTATGTGAAAATAACTATAATCGTAGAATATCATTTTATGTGCGGGTGAGTCCCTGGCATTACTGAATAATCAGTATCACATAACAAACGACCCTTCTGCAAAAAAAAAAAAAAACAAGTGTATTAGATTCAGACTACGGATTAAAGATCGAGGAAATACTAAGTAGTTCTAATCTCTTTGAAAATTGTCTTTGGTTAACGTCCGCGACTCAGGATTTCGAACTAATGATTTTTTGATGTAATATGAAAATAGCAACGAAACTAAAGATAGTAACCTAATGCCCAATTCGAAATTTAGATGAATCTGATTTTTCGTTTTGATGCAGTAAAACATTTTATGTCGTATTACGTCCCCATAGGATAACTGTGTCTACAAACTTTCCGTATCCGACCGAATTTTATAACAAAGTTGTGAGTTTCTATAATGAAGGAATCGATTTAAGCTTAGCACATTCACACAGGGATTAGTATCTGGACAGCATTATGACATGCAAAACACGATTTTTTTTTGGAATTGAGGGCGCCCCCTCAGAGAAATCTCTGATCGTTTCTTTAAAATTGTTATAATTGTTTTACTAGTCATAGAAGTAAATAATCACTATGAAACCAGCCGATCACAACAAAATTCTCTGGTTCATGTTCTAATAACCTAAATTAGTGCGAGCGATATTTCTAGGCCTACTGCTTCAATAGGACATTGTTTAATACACCTCAGTAAGGGAAAATGGGAAATACATTTTCTCGAGTTACGGACTTATCAACCATAAATTCCGAAGGTGAGGGGGATAATGGATATACCCGCAATCATTACCACGAAAGAATAGTGTGCCCTATTTCCGCGATATAAATATGTAGTATTGTTTTATTACGCTCGCTGTGGCTCTGGGGACGAGGTTGTAATGGAAAAATTTGTCGAACTATTTTACCTATGAATAGCACTTGTGCTGTGCTTTTCTTCTCCTTTATTTTGCATATATCTCAACTTACAGGTGCATTTCGTGATTCAGCACCTTATTCTTATTCATTGATCACTAATATCCTTTGAGAAAAGCGTATTCCCAAATTTTGAGCTGATCCCCGATCTTGCGGTTTGTTTTATGAGCAATGTTCCGTTTCCCTCCCACGTCCCATATGCTACGGTGTTGTAATTTCTGTTCCGTTTCCGGACAGAAAATACAAAATTGCGAATTTCTTACAGATGCGACCGAATTTTGCACGTAAGATTGGTCGAGCACTTGGATTACTAAGGCTAACGGTTTGATGATAACAATCTCACAAACTCTTTTAGGTAGTCTTTGGGACGAGGCTTGGATCACGAATGCCCCTTTAAAAAATCGTCCCGCCGCATTAGATCAATCACATAGACATGTTTTAGATGCTTTCAATAAATACCGATAGATTTAATGTAAAGAGATATTATATTTACCATTGCCCAGGGTTGTGGCTCGTCCAATATCCAATATTCCCCATATAGTTTTGGATGAGTGGTCAAACACCACGGCAGATTACCGTATACCCCCAGTGTGCGACAGTATTATATCACCGATTCCACTTTGTGGAATTCCTCCTGTCAACTTATGGTTATGGGTGTTTGGAGGTTTCCAATCCTGACACGTTTTCCCATTCACAGTCATCAGTACTTTTCCAACGGTATTCCGTGCCATTTTACTTCGTATAACAATCGATCATCTAAATATGGTGAATGATTGTGGAGATAATGATAGATTTACATAATGCTTTTTACAACAGTCCTTAACCTATTTATCAATTAACAATGCAACTTAATCAGCAGCTTAATCAGTGTCAATCTCTCACATTTAAACACGCGACCGAGCATACAAATTAGAAACCAATTATAGAATGGGACAATCAACGGTTTTCACAGGTTATTTTACTTTGAAATTGATTGATCAATCTCTTCAGTAGGCCTACTTGGGACCGAGCGCTTAACATCTCCTCTATTAAAAGGACGAATAGCTCTGATGATTCATCTACACATACATGTATTTAGAAAAAGCACGAGAATTTTAATTTAATTCCGAATTTAATCAATAGTTCTTATACAAATTATATATGCACACTAAAGTACACGAGTAAAGGTCCGTTCAAACTGCGTTCATACTGCTGCGCTGCGATGAGTTGCGGTGCCAGAATTGCAGTCTCTTCCTAGAATACCGCATTGCGGTATCGCAATAAAGTTACAGTCAGTCCTGAGGTCACAGTGACACAATTGATAACCGTAGAAATTGTTGTACGAGGTCAGAAGGCATGGATTTGCACAAACACAAAAGACACGCGCCCTTGCTCTTTGTTTGATTCCCCACACAGAAAACGGTGCAAATCAGTGATGTTTTTCGCCATGTTAAAGTATAGGGGAATTCATGTTCAAACTGGCAATCTATGAACTAACCGTGGTCTTCGCTTTCTCCAAACAGGTACAGCTTCACGTGCACAGACTTTTTTACAGATAAGATGTCCCTTTATGGTTTGGTCAACTTTAAAATGATGTGGGACTCCTGAATTTGTCAAGACCACGCATTATTTAAACACGATTTTTTTCACTTTTCATCCTTGTTTTTCAACCCCAAAGATATCATTATAATTATAATTATACCATCTGAGGTATGAAGTAGACTTTTAGAAACATTCTGCAATATTTGTAAAATGAAACAACGTATTTACGAGCCCCAAAAAACGAAGTTGTTTCAAACGTTTTCTACCAACTGGAGAGGTCAGCGCTGCACCATTGTTTTCATGTGAAAAAGAAAATAAAGCATGCCAGCGTGACCTGCTGTCTCACTGGTTAAAATCATTTTCAATGGATTTGCTGTGCATTGCGGTGTTGGGGCATGAAAGTGATCGATATATCGGCACTGCAACTCACTAGTAAAAGTGACCATCTGGGAATTTGAACAGGAAACTCGTTACTCCAGAGGAAATGTGTTTACTACTAGACCATGCTATGTGTTTACCTACCGTCTGTTGCGTTAAAGAGCGACGCGGGTAGAGAAATTGATGACCTAATCTCTTCCTCAGGAACGTCCTTGTTTATCCCCACATCTTTGTTGCTCAAGTCATCATCTTCCTCCCCATCAACGTTATCGCTGTTACTGCTCACAGTGAAACTTATCCCAACGTTGGATTGTGTTTGTGGATTCACAGTAGTTGTAGTCAAAACTATGTTTGGCTCAACAACACTGATGTTTTGTTCAAGACTTGTCGCTTTTATTACCTGCTCTTCAAAAGCCATAAGAATATTCTGGTAATGGGGAGTATTTTGATCATTCATGTTGCTACCTTCGTCCAGTTCTGAGGTGTCATCTGAAGACGAAACGAGATTATCTATAATCTCTACGACTACAGTTGTTACCTACGAGATTTGAAAGACCAATAGAAAAGTATTTGAAGTTTTCAGACAATCATATCATGCGGGTAGTCCATTTTAGATACATTAGCAATACAATATTCAATGTGGGTTGATTCAAAAGCAACTGCCCTGTCAAAAAATGACTTTTAGGTCCTAGAAAGCTTTAAGCAAAGGATTTTGCTTCAGCTTTCACATTTTAACCTGTGTTGTATTACCTCAACCTCTACTGCTTCTCATTTAAAATGAAACACTATGATTCCTTCACAGACGTCACGTGCCTTTTTAAAGTAAAAAGCATATCAGGGCATTAAGAGCAGCAATCCTCTCGTTTAGATTATGCTAATTCCCTCTTACAAAGCTGCTCTGCAAAAGAACTCAAACGCCTTCAAAGACTTCAAAACAAGGCTGCTAAGGTGATCTTCGTGGCAAAAAAGCATGACCATGCATCTCCCCTACTCCGCGAACTCCACTGGCTTTCGGGGCGTGAAAGAATCAAATTTAAGACCTTTACTTTTGTTTTCAAATGCCTCTCAGATAGTGCTCCTTGTTATCTAACTGAACTTATCATTCCTTATCAGTCAAACCGCAGTGGTCTTCGTTCTAGTTCTGTCAATAAACGTCTTGCCATACCACATACACATTTGTATTTTTCTGATAAAGGTTTTTATGCAGCTGCACCGAAACTCTGGAACAATCTTCCCTTTCACATCCGCCATGCTACATCACTCAGTCAGTTCAAAAGTAACCTTAACACTCACTTATTTTAAGTTCATTGTTGTTTGCTTTGTTGTTTTTCTTGTACAGCGCTGTGATACCACTTGAGTAAGAGCGCTTTATAAATGCCTGCATTACATTACATTACATACTATAATTACTGTTATAATTTTGTAACTGATGATTCATTGATTCTTTTTCTTGCGTATGCGGCAGCAGCTAAATGTGTTGAATTACGTGGAGCCAGCTCACTGTTGATTGGTTGGGGTTTGAGAGGTCTATATCCACCGGTGGACGAAAGGTAGGGCACTCAGAATGTGGTCTGCAGTTTGTGATGGAGAGCCACATTGGCAGGCTGGAGATGGTCGCAGCCCCCCATCGGTACATATTGCTGTTGAAACGACCGACTCCTGTGCGAATCCTGTTCAAGGTGACCCATTCCCTGCGTGGGAGATTGCTACCGGGTGGGAGTTCTGTGATAGTGATTGGTCTGGTCTTGGGGTATCTATCCTCTTCGTCAGTAATTCTGAAACAAAATTCTGGCTACGCGCCCGTAAACCCGGAAGTGTGTTACGAACACTTGACAACGGGAATCCAATGCGCAATTCGACAGACGCCCGCGTACCATTTGTTTCAGAAATTATGACGGCGATTATAGCCAGGCAGTGTTCCATGTCTAAAAGATGTTGAATTGAGAGCTGGAGAGTTTAGCGGCGTGTCGACAGAAAGGTCGACGAGAGCGTAGTCTCTGTCTGCTGAGCTGGTGTGATTCTTTTACAGTATTATGCAACAAGTGCCTGTTGTCCAGCAGAGCCTTGTTCACCAGTTATGTGTGTGATGTTCTCTCCGAAGCACTGCAGGTGCAATGCATCTAAGCACTGGTAGAAACTCAGATGGAGTAGCACGAAGGCAGCAAGTAATGGTTCTCATGGTCTCGTTGAGTACTGTGTCCAACTTTTTTTTGTGTGAGAGCTATTGAAACATGCTGGGGCGGTATATTCAGCAGCGCTGTAGACCGGAGCCAGGGCGGTGGCGCGTAGAGTGAATGGACTAGCACCCCATGAAGATCCATGAAGATCCAGCAAGGCGGCACAGGAGGTTATTCCTCGAAGATACCTTTGCACATACTGACTCAAGATGCTGCCGTTAAGTAAGCTGCCGGTAAAGCTTCACTCCCAGATAAGCTAAAGTGGTGTAAGATTGTATGGCTGAGGCGCTCCATTGTGGTTGATCTGGAGCTGGGGATGAGCTTCTTTGGTGTTAAGATGAAAGACAGTAGCGGTGGTTTTAGCTTCAATCAGCTTGACTCTCCAGGTCTTGAGTATGGCCATATCTGCAGTAAGTGTACTTTCTACTTCAGTCCAGCTTCTGTCTGAGTGAAGAAGGGCAAGATCGTTGACGTAGCCATATTGTCTAGATATTGTTTGTGGTAAGTCGCTGATATACAAGTTGAACAGCATGGGAGCCAATACTGATTCTTGTGGGACTCCGTTCCTCAGACGACGACAAGTAAAATCTGAAATCTGAAAGATTTCTCCCTTGTGCACTCTTGTTGGCACTATTACCTGAAAATCGTCTATTAGCATTTGTACACATTTTCACCAGTCTGGTCTAATCCTCGCATGGAACGTGCACATGAATAATTTATAGCAATTGAAAGCTTGGATATATAGAGCCCTGAAATTATGGCAATTCTAATGAAGGTTAGGTGGTGATGACCATATACGATTTTTCAAAATACAAATGCACGAAATTTGCACACCGTTCGGAAAAATATTTTATTAGGGCTATGGTTGTTACAAAAACTTGCACAGTTAGAGTGGAGTTAGGCCGCATAAAATATTAGGTTCTCATAGCCCACCCTCCTGTGCTTACAATCCTGAATTTTTGTTTGAAAAGGCCCAATTGTGTTATAAATCAACTGAAATCAATTCCTCGTACACCTAAATAAACTAGGGCCTCATCATTTTCTGATGCTGCTGAAAGTTGGTGGTAATATAAATTTTCGGTGAAAACGGCCATATTTTGGTGTCATTAGTAAAAAAATTAAAAAATATTAAAAGCCGCCCTTCCACCTAACTTTTCAAAGGCTACTGTTACGAGAAACGTGCAATTTTAAGGGTCCTTAAAGATACCAGGGTTGTTAATGTAAAATGGTTTGAGTACATTTTGTATTTTGTACTAACCGCTAATTATTAATATTTAGAGGTTAAAAACCGCGCGCCTAATGTTTTTAGGTTATTGATTTGGATCGGAGGTATTGTTTTGGTTCGAGGAATTTTCCCAAGGGGGGCGTCAGCCCTCCATGGGAAAATTCCGAGATTTGTAGTCTTGATATGTCACAAAAGCAAGTCATTGTTGCGAGTATGACATCACAATTATTCGAGTTATTGTGCGATATCAATGACCTGCGTCGTGTATGCGTATATTTATGTAACATAAGATTTGATTTGTACGCACAGTCGCACATATACATAAGTTATGAATGTGACTTATTGCACACAATTGCAATGTTTTCTTTAGAATTGCAAAAGATGTCGACCTATTCTTGGAATGGATTAAATATGGAATTAGTTTTAAATCAGTATCATCCAAGAAAAGAAAATTAAATTTTAAAAATGTTAAAATTTCCGTGACAGTTAATCGTTTTTTGTTTTTGTTTTACCATTGTAGTGCCATGCAATTTTATTTTAGTACCTTTAAATTGCATTCTAGTGCCACGAAATTGCATTTTGTGCCATGAAATTGTATTTTCCAAAGTAAAATTCAGTCCAACTCACACTGCCGAAAATACAAGTCCTTACCTCTGGAGTAGCCGTTCCTACTTCTACTATATTGCTAAATGTTTCAGCAACGTTTTCAATATCTTCAGGTGTGGGGTCCTCTAAAACTTCTGTTGCATTGTTAAGAGCTTCGGCAACATTTTCCAGGTTGTCTTCAACAACAGGTGTCTGTTTTTAAATGAACCGAACACTTTACCAGGATTACTTCAAAAGATTAACACTTCAAATGTTAGCCAAACTATTTTACAGATAAGATGAAAACAATTATAGGTTTCTAATGATATCAAAATATCAGGGCTGATGCAGTGATGGGGTAAGTGATATGGTCGAGTGTCTCTTTAAGGTATGACTTTAACGTTGGCATGACGACCGGTGTGAAAGGAGATATGGTCCAGCATGATTCATAGTCCGGGCTCCATAGACGACAACAGAATAAAGCGTGAAACTAATGTTGCGTGAAGAGTCAACTGAATCGATTGCCCTATTGTTCACCATTGTAGGCGGACTGTGAGTCCGGGGGACTATATCTCCTGCCACACCGGTATCGACAGGAATACCCTGTCCTTTGACTCATATACGGTGTCGGGTGACCCGCACATTACCATGATTACGGAAATAAAACGTTCTGTGGCCTTGTCAGGTCATGGTATTATCTGCAGAAAGATTGTAATAATACTACATCTAACAATGCTGTTTTATGGGGATAATGCTCCTATCAGACACAGTGTGATAGAGTACTCTTCTTCACAAAATGGATACAACCTGAAATGCCGTAGTTTATTTGAATGATATGTTCGTGTTTCTAGGCTCAATTCGCAAAATATCTGTAGGATGTTGAATCAAACAATCAAACCATCAAAAAAAAAACACCATTAGTTGCATTAAACCTTAGGAAGAGTAATTTAATATGGAAAGGAAAATTGCATCACATCATTTTGTTCAAGTTGAGAAACAGCTTTCAAAGCAAGAAAGGCCATTTCCAATTCCATCTTCTTTACAAATGGTAATTTTCTGAAACGGAAGAATGTAACTTTTATAAATGTATTGAAGATTATGACGCCTTTGTATTTTGTTAAAAAAATACGTATCATTTGAAATCAAGAATGCCTCAAACTGTTATTTAAAAAGGAAAAGGAATATGGTTTTAGTACTAGTAAGCGCTTTGATAGCTTAAACATCGTATCAGAGGAATACTATGAAATTAAACCCTTTTTTCCTATTCTCTACTTGTTTCAACTAGAGATTCAAAAGTTAGTCCAACTGCAAGAAATATCGAAAGACTATTTGAAATACATGTAAACTTTAATGTTTGCAAAGCAACATATCAAAAGTTCCCAAGTTTCCTCCTCGTGCTAATTTAAGAATAAGGGAGTAAAGTTTGTACAGGGGCCAAATTTTAAAATGTTCCCAATGTGTTCCAAATGTATACCACCGTCTGTGTCGTGTCATAGTATTACAAAGGTATAGTTTGTCCTATCTACGGTTTAGGGTTAATTAACTATATGGAAATACTGGTCATACTGGGGTAAAGATTCAGAATGCTCCGATTCTTTTTACAAGTGTGTTCATGTGCTCGACTCGCTTTGTATAAACTAAAATGTATATTTAAAGGTTCAAGTAATTTCCTTGCATAGTTACAGGGCTCATTATGGCAGATTACTACAGGGTCTATGGGAGGACACAAGCCACTGCCTTACAAGGTCAATATTTAAACGATGTAGACGGGGGAATGGTTTTTATTTTACATATGGCCGTACAACATGTACAAATGAATTTGAGTTAGTTTGATTAAAACCGGATTGAAAATTTTACCCCACGATGACCTTGTGCATTTGTTGGCCTGCATTCCTAAACCTAAAGGTCAAAAGTTAGACAAACTATATATTTTCTTAATTAGTGAGACTAGACGAATACAAAAGTCATTGATTTAGCTCAATTGAATCAATTTAATTTTTTACCCCCTGTATAAACCTTACCCCCTTATTCCTCAATTAGTACAAAAAGGAAACTTGGGGACTTTTGTTATGTTGCTCCTCACAACATTAGCTACAAACTATCCTGAAAAAATTAGCCATGGCCTATTTATTTTTGCTTAAACATATCCTTAAGTTAATGGACTAATATGTTGTAGATACTATGAAATGTTACGCAAAGAAATAACTGAAAATAAAAATTGCAAATACTACCTCCTTAAATGTAAAATCGCCTCCAATTAATTTTTGACAGCTTAATTAGCGGTAGACGTTCTAACTCCCCTTGGCAAAATTTAGCTTGGGTCAGCACTAGGCTTTTTAAAGTAAGGGACGATTTGAAAACCCATCCAGCAGTAGTCTGCCGGTTTCACCTAGTTGCTTCCGGTTGAACCGGTTTGTTATTTACTAAACAATGACACACTGATGAACCGGCACGATGCGAAGGTCAAACGGCAGTTGAGTATTGAAGCCACCCGTAAATTTTTGAAGCTTGGACAATTTTACCTCTGAAAGCTCTTCGAGGTCTGGCTCCTCTTTTATGCCACAATCTTGGTCCATCGCTTTAAGCCATCTAGAGCCGCCACTTGCTCTGCTGAATTCACAAACTCGGGCAGCCTGACCTCTACCACCTGTTTTAGTCAAAGTGTTGGCGTCATCTGAGTTATTTGTTTAAATAATTACAACTTTCTTTAACATAAATTGTTAAGAGTTATTTTGTAACATCATTCGTCTATCCTTTAGTAAGAGGTAGATACCAGCATGTTAGATGCAGTGCGGTAAAACATTTAATTATGGTAGAGGAAACAATGGGGATAGGGAAATATAACTTGGGACAAAGGACGACAAACAGGCAGAAAAGCAAGGCAACAGTTCGAGTGCTCGATTTCCTAAAGTACTTACGATTTTCAAGTCTTACGTCGCATCTTTCATTGGAATCCACGGTTTGATTTTCAGCTCGAGTCAGGGGCCATGAGAAATTGCCAGAAGGTAACATAGCAGTACTTTCAAAACACGCAGCTATTAAAATAATTATGAAATGTTTATCGTATCATTCTTAACGTCACTAGAGTTAAATCTAACAACCACCGCAAAAAGTGAGGTAGCGGTATTTTTTGTCAGATCTAGGAATAATTATCCACTAACTCAAGGCAAGAGTCCGCCCGGTGATTTTTTTGGTCAGGTGGTTTTGAAGCGATTAATTAGGGATATCCCTAACGTAAACAAGACCCCTGCCTTGGGTTAGTGGGAAATTGCTCCTAGATCTGACAATTTGTTTGTTTGTTTGTTTGTTTTTTTTTTTGCGGTGATTGTCAGATTTTCCTCTAGGGACGTTAGAAATATGTAAAACATCACAGTAAACAGTGTTATTCACATGTGACCAGCTTTGGAATTAAGAGTGCTCAATCCCATTACAAGAGAGCGTGAAATAAATTTAAAAGTATAGACCTCTGAAAAGGCAAACACTACTCCGAGTTTCACAGCATACTCTCACTTATGATCACTGGGTATATCCGATCTTCAGACGGATGATGTCTCATGGTCGTGTCTTAACCAAAAGACATGTATGTATATACATGCTATGGTGTCACGACTATGGCATTTCCAGCATTGGTATGAACTTCCCAAATAGTCGATAGTGCTTAACCACTACAAGTAAATTGTTCATGTTACGCGATTACGCGATTTGTCAACCAATTGACAAAAGATGCGGAACATAAAGGTACACGGTGCTAGTCCTTATGACTCCCTTGACCACTTAAAAATTAATATCTTTGAAATAAAGACCTACCAGTTATATTTACTGTTATAATGCAACCTGCGCTGTTCCCCTGTTTATCTTCAGCATAGTATATAATATCATGCATATTTCCTAACTCAAAGACGAATGGAGAAGTATGGGTTGAGTTGACTTCAACCTTTTCGCCCGAGTTATCAATAAATTTTGGATCTGACCACATCAATTTAAAAGATAACTCTTCTGTGAATTCTTCGATGAAGGTTGGGCACCCGGACACCAACTGCGGCGATTCGTTGTCTGGAACAAGAAAACAAATGTTGTTTTAAGGCAGAAAATAATAAGGCGAAGACATCGTTATGGTCGCTATGTTAAACGTTGAACTGTTCAAACAAGAAAACATTTTTTTTTACAAAAATTCATTTCGTCTATTTATGTTACTTAACCGATAATTTGATAACGGTATATATTCAAAATAAGGTCACTACCTATTACTCTAATCCAAAATTCAGCATAGGCGATATTTCCCGACGGATCTGTTGCTGTGTACCTTACTCGAGTCTCTCCAATCGGAAAAGCATCACCTGGATCGTGGTTAGCAGTTAGAGTTACAGATCTAGAGTTGTCTACTGCTGTTGGTGCTATCCATGTGACGGTACCAGTCGGTTTACCAAGTGTAGTGTTAACCATTGTTGTATTAGGAATATTGAATAAAACAGGCTTCTCATTATCTAATAGGGGAAAATACGTTGGTGAAATACGATAACGAAAGAACAGTGTCCATGAAATGCAACACAAATAGACTACAAATTCAAGACAAAGCAGAAAATTAAACTTAAATTATCCCTCTGTTATGAATGTGAAGAAACCCACATAACCTCCCACTCACCATGCTCACAGGGCATTGCTGCGCCGAAATACCGGGCTATGCCGAAACCTAATCCTAACCCTAATCTTAACCCTAGGTCCTATAGGTCCTATAACCCCAACCCTAAACCTAACCCGTGTTGCAACCGGCCTAATAGCCCTCCTAATCAATAAAGGGGACCTTTACAATATGATCCATATGTATATCAATGCATATAACGTATAACATTGTTTCCGAATTCGGCTACCTTGGTAAAAGAACGCGGGAATTCTTCTTCATGGGGTCTATGTGGGTGCTTTAGGCGTTACAAGATCGTATCTACGTCTACTATTACATACACGATTCTTCCTAAATGCCAAAAAGCCTGATTTTTAATGAGTTTCATTGTAGAATTGTCCATAAAATCACGAAAAATGCGTAAACACGTGCTCTACACATCAACAGCACGTTATTTTCCACTTCCCTTCTCCTCTGCCGAATGCCCGGGTTCTTCGGCAGTTCTGAGAGGACGGAACTTCGGCACCCGGGTATTTCGGCACCCGGGTGTTTCGGCACAACAGCATGCTACTTCACAGATTCAACAACACACTAATATCAACTTTAGGGAAATATTCCGTATTCATGATGCTATGGTAGGTTTTGCGACGTACTGTCTATAGTAAAATCCCGTTACAGACAGCCCGTCTCAAAAATTACCAGAATTTGCATGAATTTGCATAAAATAGTATATATATTCACGCATAGTTAGTTAAACGGAATACAGTGCATTATTACTATAAACTGTATAACAATGGATTGACGTCAGTTTCCATGGATAACAAAGGCAAATTTAACCCCAACGTTGATTATAAGGTTATGTAATAAATATAATAATAATAATATTGATAGATTACCTATTACTGTGATTATGAATAGCATAGTTTCCACGTTACCGCTAGCATCTGTTGCAGTATACACTATAGTACTATTGCCCAAGGGAAATACGTCACCAGGGTTGTAGTTTGAGGACACGTTGACTTGATCCGAGTTATCACTCGCTATTGGAGGTTGCCATGAAACAACAGCGCCTGGTTGGCCTATGTCCGCATTTACCGTAATGCTAGGTAATTCTGAGACGACCGGTTTTTCCTTGTCTATAAGATTCGAATGACATAAACGAAGGAATATGAATGCAAATTTTCAGTGAATACCAAAGCATGATTTTCTATACAACACAAGAGCACCACAAACACCATTTCCCCCGCAAGTATTCTGAAAAATACTTTGACAAATATAAATGGAGAATAATAACTTAGATTTAGAAGACATTACCTTGTTATTATTTACGAGGTTTAGAAAACTGGGCGTATGGAGATGCAGATGCGATAATGCAGTGAGAGCGCCCATGCCCAGCCGTATTCAGGAATGTGACCGCATAAGTTTAAATTCCTCTCGGTCGATATTGGTCACATTCCTGAACAGCAGCTGAGCATGGCGCTCTCACTACACTACATCACTGCATCTGCATACCCGGTTTTCTGAACCTCGTAACTATTACTGAAATTATGTGCAACGTTGACTATCGCTGCAGTAATGAACAACAGTTAATGACGTTTGTAATTTCTATTTTGTTGTAAAGGTGTTTTAAATTTTAGTTTAACCTTTACAAATTGTTTAAATACCTGTTATGATAATACTAAACATGATCATGTTTTCATTTCCAGAGGGATCTACAGCCGTATAAATAACTTCAGTAACACCAATCGGGAAGGAGTCGCCAGGATCATGATTTGATGTTAGATTGACAGAGCCAGAATTATCACTTGCTGCTGGCGGAACCCACGTGACAGTAGCCGTCGATACACCGGGGTCTGTGTTATTTGTTATATTCACTATTCGCCCAAGAACAGGATTCTCAATATCCTTTGGAGGTTAATAAGTACAAAATAAGTATTATATAGTCAATACAAAAACAACAACATCAAAAGTTAGTGATTTGTGTGTATGAGTAAGGTTTGAGCCCGAGAGATGGAGATGATTTTTGTGACAATGCATAACTTTAATCATTTTGCTAATAAGGTCAGATTAATATGCCCACTGTTATGTTATCATGCGATGATTAATTCAAATTCTAAATTAAATCTCATTTTTATATAACTGTGACGGGGGAAGCAGAAGTTATGCAATGTGTGAGCACAAAGCTTTTTGGGCTCTCTATTAGGTGCGCCGTTCATTTTTTTGAAATAAATTTATCAATTGAAATTCTCAAATTCTTGACATTGATTGGGGAGCACCCCTGCGCTTATGACGCTACGTTAATGAGCAGTGGTGTCTTGTCGTCAGCAAACACTAAGAAAACATAAATGCTACAGAAGCCCTCATTTGCAAGCCACCAGTGGCGTAACGGGCTTGCCCGCTCTGAGGGGGCAAATTTCCCAGTTTTGGGAAATTTTCCCTCTCAGGGGGGTCAAAAGGCCAATTTTTCCCGGTCAGAGGGCTAAAAAACGGCTGATTTAGCATGATTTTTGTAAAATTGTTCCCGGCCAAAGTCGTCAGTGGGCAACCTGCCCCCCTGCCTCCCCCCCGCCTGTTACGCCACTGCAAACCACACTACGGCCAGTATGTTGACCTTTTCTAAGGCTGAGTTCACATTGAAGTATACGGTATTCGCTATACGCTATACGGGCATAGCGAGTCGCTTAAGGTAACACGCGCGTCCTACTCGTTCTTTTGGCGCCGATGAAATGGATATTTCAAGACAAAGAAATACTATTGTTTGTAACTTAATTCAACCAAAGAACAAAATAAATTGTTTATAGGTGAAATTCAGAACACCTGAACACCAGCTCCCACATCCGAACAGGATGGTATACATTGCACGAAAATCGAACATGTTCGATTCCCACTATACTATACTACACGCAGATATACGGCCTTTTCGAATAGTGCCCTCTTATGTAACCCGGTATTAGGAAACCCAATTGTCCGATTTAAGCTATTCGCGTGTCCTGCAAAACGTGCGCCGTATACCCGAATAATATACTCCTATATGTGAACCCAGCCTAAGATAGAGCAGGAGCAGAATTTCATAGGGGCCTTATTTAAGGAATTTGTTTACCCCTCGCCACAGAAAAGGTTTAACACCTTTGGTAGTTAGTATGGACCCTCTACATCAATGTTAGTTAGGTAGTACTCTCAAATTGTGGTATAACTTTTTCAATAGGGGCCAATTGAATTTTACACAGGGGTCAAACTTTTAAAATGCCCCAATCACGTTGAAATGTATGTCATATTGTGCATCTTGTCATAAGGATTCCAAAAATGTATAGTGTGTACCCCCACGTCGATTGGTTTTGAAGTTATAGGGTAAAAATGACTAAAATGGTAAAAAAGGTCAATCTCAATTTATACAGGGGTCAACATTAAAAGTTAATCTGATTATATTTTAAATACTTGAAAATTATTGCCTGAGGTAAGAGGACTTCCAAAAAGTATAGTTTAAATTATGTTAAATGTTTAATTACCGAGATAAAGGTCAAAGAAGGTCAACACAAATTGGATTGTGTTGCCCTATGATTTAGTTTGTGGCATAACATGGTAACTATGCATTGCAGATGGTATAAACTATTACTTATTTTGACGCATTGAGCTAGATGAACAACTTCATTTTTTTACCCAAATTGGAGCAACTTCTGATTTTGACCCCTGACCCTTTTTACCATTTTAGCCATTTTTACCCTATAACTCCAAAAACCAATGGTCATAGATGGTACAAACTATACATTTTTGGAATCCTTATGACTAGACGGACAATATGGCATACATTTGAACATGATTGGAGCATTTTGAAGAAAGCGACACCACAATTTGAGAGTACTACCTACCTAGCATTGATATAGACTTTCCATACTAAATACCAAAGGTGTCAAACCTTTTCTGTAGTGAGGGGTAAACGATGGGTCCGTGCTCCTCCTCTTAGAGTACTTACAGCGATGACAGCGAAGTTTGTTAGGTGATCACAATGGCATAAGATATTGCCAGCAGGTGATCGTCCTTTAAATTCGCATCCCTCTGATGACCAACTTTGTTTATCAAAATTCCAAAACACACATGTAGGCTTGTTTCCAGGTGCCTATATGTAAAGATAATTTAAAAAATATCTGTTACATTGGCAGTTTGTTCTACAGGTCTACTTAAACAATTATTCAAAAGGTGACAGCTACGGTCACTCTTTTGTAATATCTTAACGTCTCATTTTCAAAAATCACGGAGCGGACGCCTGCCTTGGATTAGGGGGATTGCCCCTAGATCTAACAAGAAAATCACGCTACCACCTCCCCCACCTTTGTCTGCGGTTGTCGTCAGGTTCGCTCACTGTTTAGACCTTTGGGCACGTGCTTAAGGTCATTAGACTTCGATCACCATTTCAAATTACTACATCGATACTATATTCGCTCACTGTTTAGACTTTTTGGCATGTGCGTAAGGTCATTAGACTTCGATCACCATTTCATATAGGTAACAAAAAGTTACAAGAACCATTGACGTGCACCCAACCGTACTACAGAACTGGCCTTGGGCAAATATTAGTCCACAATGTTGCTCTTTCAATACCTTCACCTAAACGAGAGCTGGTCCAGGCAGCGCGCGGCAGTAGTGCAATCTATTAGAGGTATCGAGGAGAACGCCATATAAAAATGTCCCAGGACCAGCAAGGGCCCGGGGCAAACACAATTAGGTAATCGATCTCAGGTCTCACGACAATCACCATGATGGTGATATTTCGCCATTTTAACAAACATATTTCAATACAAATTTCCAAGGTTTGTTTTGGATTAGATATAAATTTGCATTTATGCCACAAAATCTGTCAAGGTAACCAAGGTTATTTAGCAACAACTTAATAAATTAATAAAAAAGCAACAACAACAACAACAACAACAACAATGTCAAGGGCGATGCAACACATGAATACTGTTTTGTACGGCTAATGGTGGGTTCCAACATGCATATGGGGCGCAAAGCTTGTGCGAAAGACCGGTGTCAGATGCATGAAGATTCGCGGTAAAAGGTAAGGCTTTCTAAATGTATATAGCAAGCAAAACTAACTTTACGGTAAAAATTAAAATCTCTCAGTTCCTTTTAAATAGCCTCCAGTAAATGTTGCTTGCGTTTCTCCTCAACCATCCCGCATAAACCTATTATAAAGTCGTATTGTATACCATTGTATATAGTTTGAGGACACGCTGCCTTGACTTGAGTTCTCACTCGATATTGCTGGTAAGGTTGCCATGAAACAACAGCACCTGGTTGGCCTGTTCCTGCATTTAATAATAATAATAATGTCGATTTATAACGCGCACATATTCACCCTACAGGGTGCTCAAGGCGCGATTGCCAATTATTATTACCGCTGCCATCAGGAAATCGTCACCATTATTTTGCTTTATCTAGGTGGCTGCAGGCTAGGCGTACAACTCTATCAGCACTTAGATCGCAATATCCCCCATAACAGCTAGCCATTTATCACGAAGCAATTGAGACTAAGGTCCGTATTCCAGAAACTTGTTTAACTAAACGCGATTTTAGCTTAAAATCGCCGTAATTTAAACTTGCGTTTAAATAACGCGTTTCAATATTTTGATCCATTTGCTTACTTAAACAGAAGCTTTAAACACGAATAACATCGCCGTTATTTAAAGACGCTATCATGAGTGTAAAAAAAGATCATATTGTGTTTTAACGGTTGAGCGCCCAAAGTGAATTACGGGTTTCCATAGCCTTGTAGGGTATTACGCCAACTGTGCGGGAATGATATGCACCATTACTGTTGTCAAAATCGGGAGGTACAGTAAAACAGGGCACGTAACGAAAATGCACCCAAAACACTTCTTAAACTAACTCCGTATCTAGTTTAAATTCGATGCCAATTTGGCGGAGTTAAAATTGCGTGAGTGCCCAAGCTAAAAAAAAAAATTCCGTTAGTGCCCAGGGGGGGGGGGGGTCCTAGGGGACCAACCCAGATAACCACTTCCATGGAGTTTTATCATTACACTAACACAGGTAAATGGGGTCAGTAAGAACCCACATAACCCACAATAAAATGAAATCCGAACTTTGACCATAAAAATTGCAGAATTTAGATAGCGCTTTTCACGTGTATCAAAGCGCTTTACAAGATTACCGTACTTTGGAATACGTCAGCTGCAATACATACCCAAGGCATAACTCATACATTTTGGGCGGCGTAAATGGACAATATATCCTAGCAGCTCCCCATTTAGCACTGGGTGAGAGAGGCAAGCGAGATTAAAGTGTCTTGCCCAAGGACAAAGCGTTTGGACAACAGTGGGACTCGAACACACGACCTTCGTATCATGCGGAATGCTCTATCCACTCGAAACCACGCACACGCGCTCTCAATGACCCAGACAAATTGAATTTGCCACACTCCGAAAAAAGGGGAGCACATTTCCATAATCAGCAAAATCCAATATAAGGGTTTGAACCAAGACCACAATAATTCATAACCAATTAAAATAATTATTGCAAAATATAGCCAAATTTATACCATCTGTATTTTTCTCGAAAACTTCAAATTCACCTTGGTCTTTCCCATAGAGTACACAGTTAAGACACCGTCATGACAAAATAAAAATTGATGCTCTAGCATTATAAAATGTTATTTAAGTATTATTATTTATTATTAATTAATTGCCCTCCGTAAAGGTACACAGCAAAATCTATCACGTGTAACCCAGAGCTAGGCTACTCATGGGTACTCTAGCTCTACTCCAAAGGTACCCCTTGATGCAATAGTGATGCAGTAGCTACAACTAAGTACTTGTGAAGTATACGAACAACTGGATGGATAGCATCTTATTTTACTTGGCATTACCAATTTTTTCTTTTTCCTATAGTGTCTCTTGCAGTTGCCTGCTAGGTTACTGACATATACCTGTAAGCCCAGTAGTGAGTACCTCTGAAGCTACTCCCAACGGGAGAACTTCACAGGTACTCCCCTACCCGCTGCCTAGTAGGCAGCACATGTGGACCATAGAGGAGCGCAAACTTCCATTGTTGTTTACTACTTTCTGATCATTTTCAAGCTTAGTAGCATCTATATTGAGTTGAGCCTCACACAAAAACCCCTATAAATGACATTTTGTGTAAAAACATATAACTTAGGGGCTATTTGTCCCAAATGTTAAATTTAAAAAATTTTTTGGGGGAAAAAAATAAAATTACTAAAATAATCACACAAAGGCTCCAAGCTCATTTGCATGGGATTACCCATGCATGTCTCCCATGGTGTGGGACTAGTGTTCACTACGGCGTGTGTACCTAGGTGGATGGTTACCCCCACTTTGCGCCGGCGATGTGGTACCCTGCGGGTGGGTCCTCCGCGCTTACTTAATAGTCAACGTCAAAGGTACTCCTATGAAGAATTGGGCTGTGTAATATATCTAGGCAATAAATCCTAAGAGTTACTTTAATTTTTTAATTAGTAAAATATCTCTATTTTTTTCACTGTCCGTTAGTGCCCGGGGTAGGGGGGGTTCCTAGCCGATTTAATTTTTTTTTGGTATCAGGACGAACGTATTCATACATCATACAATAGGCAAAAAACTCCTTGATAACCGAGAAATCGCAAAAAAAATCAAATGTTGGTACTATGGAACCCCCCTTGCCCCTTAAGTGTTAACTTCAAACTTCTTTATGGATGCGTTTACTTAACGTTACTTTGTATCTCACATATCAACGTTCGCTTAGCTTAAAATCTTTCTGTCAATCCGACCTGAGTAGCTTGACCAAGGCACAAACACTTGGCCAGCATGGCTCGAACTCACGATTCTAACGGTTCATTTATCGTATTCCTCCCCTTTTCACTAGACCACACGTGCCTCCACCGTTTTACCGTATACTACAGACTGTCCCCCAAAAAACCTATACACTCAAAGATTAATTTTTTGGGCCAAATATAAGTGTTTCATCTCAACTGAGTTTTACTGATTTGCCTCTTTAGGAGTGGTTTTCCAGCTTTCAGAGATTTTTAGTTGGTGTAAATTTGGGGCTCCTGGTCAGGAGTTATTGCTATTATCTGAGCGAGTCAAAACCTGTGGTCATGTTTCGAGCTATCCGATATCAAAAAGTTGGGCCATTTAAAATCACTTCAAGACATTCTTTATTGACAATTACAAGAAATATAGTGCTGCTTATTGTGATCTAACATATTTTATAACTATAATGTCGTCAATGCTATAAATACATGTAGCATTTGGAATTAATTCCAACCCGTCTTGTTTCTTCGCTTTACTCCAAGGTTTCCCAGAAGGAAGTACATAAAACACCCTGTTGAAATTAACTGAGCCTTTGAACACCAACCGTCTTGTTCTTAATGCTCTTTGTTGAACCCTGCTTTCTTTATTATATTTTCCCTGGTATCTGGAGGCAGTGGGGAATATGGGACGGGTAAATTGTCCCTCCACATAAGCGCTGTCCACATATTATTGTCCCTCAACAGACTTGTAGGCCGTACATTCGTTTCAGCAGTCAAATTCCCAAATTCCATGAATTTCACGATCATTTTCCCCCTGAGAGTAAAGTCTCCTCATTGCCCCACAGCATAATTTCTGTGGCTTTCACTGAAAAATAATATATTGAGTAGTTCAATGCATGATAATACATTCACTCTGATCCATACAATATTCTTTTGTTTGAAAAGGGTTTAATCCCACAATGACGCTACACGCCTTATACCTTTTAGTTTCTTGAACCTTCAGGTGAAACTGGTCCAAGTGGTATTTTATCCTTTGTGTTCAACTGACAATATCTCCGCTTAGGGTCCACCAAATTGGATGGAATAAAAGCTAGGATTAGCTTTGGATCTTGTCTAACAAATAAAGTCAAAATATTTGGCAAAAATGCACAGTTTATATTTTTTTAAAATTTTTAGTTTGATTGTATAGTTTTTATTGGGACAGTCTGTATAGGGTAATTCTGAGATGACCGGTGTCATGCAATACAGTCAGTGTCCGTGTGACTGAGTGTCCCGCCGCCCATGTTGTTTTTATTGGGACAGTCTGTATAGGGTAATTCTGAGATGACCGGTGTCATGCAATACAGTCAGTGTCCGTGTGACTGAGTGTCCCGCCGCCCATCTAGCTATTGTGTTCTCCATTGAGTGCTGTATTTTTTTTTTTTTTTTTTTTCAACTGACAATATCTCCGCTTAGGGTCCACCAAATTGGATGGAATAAAAGCTAGGATTAGCTTTGGATCTTGTCTAACAAATAAAGTCAAAATATTTGGCAAAAATGCACAGTTTATATTTTTTTAAAATTTTTAGTTTGATTGTATAGTTTTTATTGGGACAGTCTGTATAGGGTAATTCTGAGATGACCGGTGTCATGCAATACAGTCAGTGTCCGTGTGACTGAGTGTCCCGCCGCCCATCTAGCTATTGTGTTCTCCATTGAGTGCTGTATGCAACATTTGTTCAGCACTATACCCAAATAGCCTCGTCTACAAGGTCGCGGTTTATTCCGTACATGTTGACTTACTAGCTAGGACACCCTCTCATGGTGACATTAAGTTTCTTTACACGGTTGAAAAGGAAATATGATCCGTCGGATTCATAGTCTGGGCTCCATAGACGCCAACGGAATATAATGTGAAACTAATGTTGCGTGAATAGTCAACTGAATCGAGTGCCCTATTCTTTATCGTTGTAGTTGGACTATGAGTCCGGAGGACCATATCTCCCACCACAACGGTGTTTCCTTGTCTATTAAACAAACGATTGCAATGCATTGTAGGCAACAGCATCAGTAATACCTACCATAAATTGAATCTCAACGGGTGGCTCTATGTTAGTTAAATTAGAAATCCCTGCAATATCCGCAGCTATGACATCTCCGACCACGACCTCTCCGTTTTGCGAATCGGTAGGAAACAAAATGTCGCTGTTGTGTACGGTTATACCGACTCCGACATTATCTAAATGAATGTACACGATAAAATACAGATGTCTATAAACACAAAATATTTTGCAATTAATGCTTTTATGTCATCAATAAATGTTATAAAATTGGTAAATGCCGGATGTCAGAAAGGTTTGGAAAGCATTTCTTGAAAACATTTCAAATAAAGACGTCATTTTCAGGTGTTTGGATTAGTTTAACGTATTGTTAATTTTTTTTTAACGTTACCATCTCATTACCGACATAAAAAATCGTTTTTATGACATTCTATTAAACGTTTAAAAGATGTTATAATCACATTTTGTACATGTGTTCCTGGAAGTTCTCTGGAACACGTGTGCTACTTTGAGAGACACATTAAAAAGAAAGAACATATCTTGTTCTTCTTCTGTTCCAAGTTTCATTCCATTTTGACCTTTAATGCCATAATTCTAACTTCCGTTCCAAAATAATACACCACTTTTTGAAAGGAGTAAAATGAGAGTACACTTTTAATAGCGCTGGATAATTAGTCTTATCTTTATTTATTGATCAATATTTGGTAAAAAATGGTAAAAACATTAATGGCCCGTATTCCAGAAACTTCGGCGTAATTTAAAATTGCGTTTAAGTTTTAGATTATTTTTTTTTTCAAATTGACTTGCCCTTATTATCATTAGAAGCTCTTCTGAAAAGCACGGAAGGTAACAATATAGAGATGCGGGTTCTGTTGTTGTCATTCGATCCTTCGGTTGTTATATCCTCTGCATGGAAAGATTTGCCTTCACTCTTTTGACGCACATCGAAAGTAAGACTTTCGTTCCATGTTCGGTTTGGATTTATATTCATCACTGTCACGACTAGATTTGGCTCGATGACAGGCGTAGAGTATGTCTTAGTTCGGTGCTTCTCTGATTTGATCGTTTCGGATGTTTAAAAGGTCAGGTAAATTGCTGCTCTAAGTCCCCTTCGTTTCATATTTTTGGTTGCAGTGATGATATTACTACAAATCCCAACTACTGAAGTAGTTAACTGTATGTAAAAGTAAAGGTAATAATTATTGTAGTTATCACTCTTACCCATAACTCTCAGGACTATCAGCACTATGGAGCTCAAAATTTATTTTACTTTTCTTGTATCCAAATTCCAACGACTGTAGAGCATTTCCATTCAAAGTATGACCACCTTATTTTATAATTGTCTTTTGTCGCCTAGGTACATTGAATTCGTCTCACTAGTTATTCACAATTATTGTTCGTCTTTGGTCAAATGTTTTGTCTATTCTTATATCAATTAAATTCGTCCTGAGATTGTTCGGATTGGAAGGCTAGAGTTAAGACTATAGATCTTTTGACCAAGTGGATGTGTGCCACTTTTTTGCATACATACAAACTTTAGACCAATGAGGAAAAACCTTTTGAAAACGGATACCAGGTATACTGACAGTGCATGGACAGGCGATTGTTGTTACGATTGCAAGATGTTTAACATAAAACAATATCTTTTGTTTAAAAACCATAGTAAGGTTTGCTCGATGTTGTATATATCATTGGCCAATAAAAAAGATCAAAAAATGCCCGCAGTTCCATTAGTCATTAAGTCATAAACAAGGATACACCAACGATTATAGAAAACAAAAAAGAAAGGAAAAATAATATCAATATAGAACGATCGAATAAAAAAATAAAGCAAACAATCAAGCAAGAACCAGGGCGAAATATAGTGAACTTAATAGAAAAATATTTGACCAAAGAAGAAATTAATTTGCATATTAGGAGGTAATCGCCGCATTAGAACAAATTTAAGTATATTAGGGTGAAATGATATGTTTGAATTTTGTTGCTCAAAATACAAATCACAGAAGAAATTTAGTTTAACAAATACACACCTAGAAATTTTATGGACGAATTCGAAATTAAGGATAAATGAATTATAATGAAAAGTACTGAATGTACTGTGCAACCTATATTACTAATTTCTTCACTTAATTCTCTTATAGACCGTATTCAATATGACGTCAGCCACCAGACATGTTGGTGGACAAGATGCACACATTCCAGGACTACAATACATTAAGCTGTCAATCGATCCATGTTTAGCGATTGCACAGGGATCATTGACGGGTGAATGTACTGTAGTACTGGAATGCGTCTATCTTGTCCACCAACATGGCTGGCTATTGAATACGGTCTATACCAATATCTGCACATGCAGGGTTTCTCGTTGTCGCCCGGTGTGTGGTCATACATTATGTAACACTATTCATAAGTGAGCAAAGTCTACTGGTTCTCCTTAAGCCTGGGCGTACAGGTAAGGTCATTTTAAGATGACTGAAAAGTTATTGAAAAATAATTAAAAGTTTTCTTGAAGGACTTTATCAATTGTCTGGTTTATGCGGAGTTCAAAGTGAACCTGATTACCCTTTTAAGGTATGCTAATTCATTTAAGTGCAAAATCACAATATCAGACAAAATGTGCTCACATTTTTTTTTTGGATAAATCACATGCCGTTGTTTCAATGAATTAGGTACGTAAGTGTCCGTTATTTCCATGGATAAAAGAGAAAATTGTTATTCTTAGATGTTGTTTCTTTATTATAAAAATGTGCAATGTACTTCATCTCTTTACTACAGAACAAACATTTGATCGGTATCAACAGCTACCACCATTAAAATGATTAATGTCAAAATAAGGTTTTTGTTTCATTTGGTGTAACCTTCAAACAAAACATCCAACTGAAAAACGTTCTAAAGTCAAATTAAGTTTCTAAATAACAAACATTTTTATATTCCAAAAATAACTTCACGGATGTAAAATTATGAGATTTGATTTGATTATAGTATTTGAAGACATTTTCTTTACGTTCGTTAAATGAGACTTTTGATTTGATGAAAAAATATACCGAACCCGTGAATGTTTACCTTTGGATCTCCACTCGCGACTTCCACAATATTCATCATGACATCCGCTATATCACTGATATTTTGAGGTAAAATATCACTCTCTGTTAAACCTCCAGTGACATTCCTCAACACCGCTCCAATCTCTACAGCATTATCTTTCACAACTGGTGTCTGAGAATTAAATGGATATTGTAACATGCAAAGAAATAGCTGGCTAATCCAAGGCTTAAGGGACACATTGACGACCTCTAAAATGGCTTATGATTATTAAAAGCTGAATAAATATATTCCAAATTTTATTAAGCATATCTGCAGGAACACAGACAAAGACGATGGTTTACAAGTAAAATCATAAGTGTTATAAAAAAAGTGTATTTTCCCAAGACCGATCTTCCAACCATGTGACCAAGCCGTTCCATTAGCATGGAGAGGAGGCTACTTACCAAGGAAAATATCAATAGAATTATTGGACTGAAAAAAGGCCACCACAAAAATGATTACGTTAATCCTATCCATTGTACGCTGATATTAACATCCATGTTACATCAGTCTGTCCCTGATTACATTTACTCACCCCCATGCTGATCTTCATGAAAGAAAGTAAATAAAAAATAAATGTGGCCTCTGCAATGGATGGTAACTAGCCACACTCCATTGATTTTAAAAGATTATAGCTTTGTGATTCCATTCACTTGCCGATTTCACAGGTCACAATTTCAAAGCCTTTTCATTTCAAATAATACGCAAATGATTCGATTCCCGGCTCTTTTTAAATTGAACATTAAAAATAGCTGCTTCATTAATTCAAAAGGTATTCGGAATTGGTCGGTTGTAAAATGTTTGCACAGGGCAGCTTATACTTACTTACAGGACAGTATACCTGTTCAGATTATAAATGACCGAAGGTTGGACAAAAGTAATATCTTTGGACAACTGGCAAATATATACCTGAAGACAGTACATCTTTACTTTTGATCATCATCCCTGCCCATCCAAGCACCAAAGATCGCTCTTCAGAAAACGTACTATACCAATGACAACATTTATTTTGTTATATTAATTGGATTTTCTTAAATAAAATTACTACCTGTATTAGCTTCTCAAGGTTGATATCTTCTTCAGGCCCACAATTTGTCATCTCTGGATCACCCCATATAGCAGTGCCGTTCACACCAAGTATGCAAGCACGATAAGCTATACCATAACCAGCTTCGCAAAAGGTTCATGAGATGCATCAGACAAAAAAAAACAAATGCTTTTAAAATTTGTTCATTAAGATCACTGCAAAGACATCAATGGATTTAAGGTGCTGTTGTATTTTAATATAGGTTTTACCCAGTACTTTTAAAGAGCAGTCAAATAGCGCAAACCTACCACGAGATGTTGGAAGGCTGCATCTTTCGTTGGAGTCTGCCGTTACGTTAACCGAAGTCGCTGGCCATGAAAGCTTCATTTCTTGTACATTGGTAGTTTCCTCCAAGCAAATTGCTGTAAATTTAACGCAAGTGTATGAAATGATCCATAGGTAGGTCATTCGTTGGGTTTGATGAAAACAAATATTTATTTATGAGAAATGTCCACGAGCAAAAAAAAATAATAAAATCAAAATGAAAGGTCATTTAATTAATGATGTTTGCTACAAATTATATTTGTTTCAAACGGGTCACTACAAAAATGTATACGACTTCATTACTTCTTATTTGGATGATATATTGTAGTAAGGATGTATTTTCCGAAACGGCTGCGTCTCGTCTATGATAATTTAAAGTCAACAAAGTACACAAAGAGTGCCAACGCATTTATAACACGAACCTACAAGGTAGGGCGAAACCTACAAGTTTAACACCACTAACTCACGATCGGTAGGCTATAGAAACGACAACTTTGGGCATGTTTCATTCACAATTAAATTCCAATTAAAAAAAAAAAAAAAAAAAAAAAAAAACCCCTAAAAAGACTTATCATAGGCCTATGGTGATCAGAAAAATCTTGAATTACTAACGAAAGTGTATCGAAATGCCCAACACGAGATGCTCTATAGTCGGTACGGCTGATAGTGGCCAATCGAGGTGAAATTGATCAACGCGGAGTAAATTGCCCCAAATTTGCTGTCCAAATGTCTTTGAATTTGAGAAAACATTCTACCCTGTTAGTCTGGAAATTATCCATTTTCTTAATATCATCGCATTTTCTTACCTTAAAGCAGTTTTTTCCAGACATCATGCAAGAAATTAGTGCACCAAGATTTTCAGCTGTAGCGTAGTAGCCTCGTTAGTGGCGTATAACCTACAATTAACAAATCGTGAGTTGTAAACATTTCCTATAATCTATAGTTTTAAAGTAATGTAGTCTTGCAACTTTACCGTATTTCACACAGAAAATTTTCCAATGTAAGCTCGATACAATGGCAGTCATGGGCAGTCCTGTTTGAGACGCAGGTGCCGCCATTTGGCACGGAATAAGAAAAACATGGATCTGCTCCTGTTTAAAACACACATAACGAAAATATTGTGCACTCTTTAACCAATACTTAAATCTTAACGTTCACATTGACAATCTGGCTAACTTATTTTGTAGCCGAAAAAATATTTCAAGTAGGCAAAATTCCGGTTCGTCTTTCGTTTGAGGATCATATAACATTGTGTAAGAAATAAAACACTCATTACCTAAGATACAATAGATATTTTCACATTTATTTTCCAAAATCAATATAAAAATGTTCAAACGTAAAGAGCTATGTTTAATTATTGCTAAAAAATTTAAGATGCTGGATGAATGGTGGCGCTTATGCTATAAGTTGCGAATTGTCCTCTGTTGTTTTATCTGTTCCTACATTTTAGGTTTATAAACAATCTTTTGGCGATTCTTTGTAATTTTGCAAAGAAATTAAACAAGCACTTGATTGCCATTTTCCTACTTACTTTGAACAAATAGCGTAATACACGTTTGATCACTCCATTGGCTGTTAAAGGGAAATATAAATTTGTTGCGTTTATTTCATTTAATGTTATATTTATGTGTACATACGATTTAGATGTGAGTAAGATTGGTTTTGGAATTGTTTAGAGAATAAGGTATGATTTTGGGAATCGGTACTCTCTTTTGATACGACGAATTGAAACCAAGGCGATATCAATTATTTTAAGTGGAAGAACGAAGCAGAAGGCGAGGTTCTTCCACGCCAAAAATAATGGTTTGTCGCCGGTTTCAATTCGTCGTAAAGAGAGTACCGGTGAAAGTAATAATGGTCCGGCGTACTCATAGTCCGGGAACAATGATGAACAACATAGGGCATTCGATTCATTTGACTCTTCAACGCAACATTAGTTTCACGCGTTATTCCGTATCGTCTATGGAGCCCCGGGCTGTGGCTCCGCCGGACTATATCTGCTTTCACACCGGTCCAAAAATCATACCTTTATTCTCATTCTGAAAGCTTTATCCTTTAAGGTCATCTTTAATCCAATTTCGCGATACTTTAACGGCTTAAATATAAAAGGACTGGCCACCACCCAGTGACAACACTCGCACACTCCGTTGAACGCAACGATCACACGCAACGATACGCAACGTAGGCAGTAGTCCCTGTGTTACAGACCTTGTTCCTGTATTCACTCTAGGGAAAGATAAATACCGGCATACGATCAACTACGGGACCAACCAACTGTAACAGGTCTGTGAACGTCAAGCAGTCGAAAATTTTTTTCCCTCCGAAATAGCCCGGATGTCATAGACTCATGTACTTAGTTTTTCCCGGGTCGCAGGAAAAATATTCCCCTCCCTCTGACTCCCCATATAGGATTGCGTTGTTCCCGGGCTATTTTCACATCCCAATCATTTAACATTAATTGAAGGTTCATCATTTTTTTATTGTCAACCGATCGTGTGCGCTCTTACCCCCGAAAAGCCACACCAGACCTGTGCTACACACTTCGTCGACCACCTGTGGTGCTACGCGCACCCTCCGCAGCGACAGTACGGTAGACACCCACACGTTTGGGATATCCCGTTCATTTCATTACATGGGTGATTTAGCTTTAATTCAACATATCGACCGAAACAACATTGGACTGAAACCGCACGCATTTTCTGTCCAGAAATCTTCTTAAATTTTACAGGACCGTTATCAAATGAGCTAAATTGTTCAACTTTTAGAGATTAAGCTTGCTGATCAAATGACCGCATTTTTGCCGATATTTTTAATCCCTGAAAATTCCACGGACAACCTACAAATTAACATTTCTTTCAAAACGGTTAAATTACATTTAAAAAAGATTATCACGTATTAAAAATCAATACAGCCTCTGGAGGATGCATTAAAACTTCAAGTACAGATACCGACAATGAATACCATATTTAATAAGAGTTCTTGGAGCTGTGTTTAAAAATGTGCTGCAAACTGCCCCCACTTTTCATATACCTCCGTTTTTGTAATTGTAAATCATGGGGATGGTGCTTATAGATTCGGATTTTTTAAAGGGTGTCGGGATATACTTCTAAATGTTAAACCGAATGGACGGAAAGAGTAAGTGATTAAATGGAGGACAACACACATTTTAGAGGAGCCACTTCCCCTACTCTCAAACACGTGAAAGCTATACCGAGAAACGGGAAACAGGTAAAGGGAAAGCAGAACGGTTGAAGGGTAATATGAGCGAGGCGGATGTAAGAAACGAGGAAAATGATGGAGGGGGTGTGAAGTGAAAGAGCGATTTTTACAGGTGTTGACGAAAAATGGATCAACCTCAAAAGATGTCAAAAACACCCCAGTAAAATGTGCCACGCACGAACGCCCGCCCCTCCGCCCCCCCCCGAAAACCTGACCATGTTCCACCCTTGGGCTATTATGTATACACTGTTGCCAAGAGTAGGTCGGGCAGGGACTAGGAACGGATTTACACTGTAAACCCTCTGGTGGTGCCATGTAAACCCAAGTTGTGTAAAGTCTTTTACAACCAATTACCCTACACTGTCAATTTGTTAAAAGGTTATAACATTTAAAACGACGTTTTTTTACAGTTAGAGTTCGAGTCCCAGCTGCCAGTTAAAAAACGACGTTTTTTAAGAACATTTTTTAGCAGTGTATACCAACTTTAATTAAGAAAAGAATAAAATTGTGATTTTTTACGCAAACTTCCCCATTGCTATTGGTGTCTATCCAACACCGTAACCACTATTGGCAAATTGTTATTCTTCACCCTGTTTGGGCGAGGACTCTCAATTTACTGGCTTGTAAGACACTTACTTTTCAGACTGATTTGCAGATCCCCCACTTTTAAGCTCAATTTCAGTTTCAAAGACTACAACTGTTCAATCACTCATGTTCATTAGTCAAATACCTCAGGAAATCAAGCTCCATCAAAACCCTTGCTTTTGACGAAGCCGTTTTTTGAAACCCCTGAAAATTGCATACCTATCCAACTCAAAATACTAATACAAAAATTTTGCAAAGCCAAAACTAAATTTGGAATTTTTAGAAAAATGCACGATAGTTCAAAAAAGATAGTGATTTGAAATCAAACCAACATTGGAGTTCACATATTGTCATATTCAGTGACAACCTTACCCCACTATCGGCGGTCTTATTTTTTGAAAGAGAGATTTCCCGCCTTAATATGCCTTTCGCGCGCTCTATCCCCTATATGTCGCATTCTGCCAACTTAAAATTTGGAGGGTGATTACAGGGCCACAACAACGATTTTTTTTCGCCTTGCTATTCAGTTTTTCTTCGCCCATAAAAACCTCAGTACCTATTACAATTGTCCTGGTCACACATCCATTGAAACCCGTTTTTAATCCACAAAGTCACGTCTTTATGCCAGCTTTGTCCAAATGTCTTAGGAACCGAGGGTGCATGGGGGGCTCAGCTCCTCCAACCAGTTTTTGATGTCCCAATACTCATAAACATTGATTTGGACAGTGGACGTTGTCCCCTGCACATATACTATTTTCCGCTGCGGTAATTTTTTATTGATTTTTTGTCCGTCGTAATATTTTTATTCTTCATTTAGAACCCCATTCGGGGACGTTTCGATATTCCGAACGTTTTCAATCTGGCTCCGAAGGTTTTTGCCTCCGAACGGTCATCTTTACTCTCCGACGCCTGTTCTATAGAAGTTCATAATTCCGAAAGGTTTTTGTTCCGAAGGTCATTAGTTCCCCGAAATTCATACTCACGAAAGGTCGTTCTTCTTCTCGTTTCTCCGAAAATCAAGATCAAAAAAAAAAAAAATTTTTTACTCCTAAAGGTTATTCCGATACGATCATTTCTCCGAGGGTCATTGCTCCGAAAAATTTTTATTCCGAAGGGGTCTTTATTCCGAAAATGAAATACGGGTCATTAATCCTAAGTTATTTGATCCGAAAGGTTTTTTACCTCCGAAGTGTCTTATTCCGAAGGTCTTTTCTCCGAATTCGGAATATCGACCTTTCGGAATACACCCTTTCGAGTAAAAACCTATTTTTTTTTTGAAGATTTTTTTTTTTTTCTCATTTACCCGTTAAATCCTAGGGCTAATGAATGTTTGGTTTTTGGGATTTACGGACGCGCGAAAAGGTGCCCTATTTTGGTCGACCAATATTGAATTTTACATATTAAAATCACGTTTTTTTTAGGTCTCACTCAAAAAACGGCTGGAAAAATCGCGCAAAACTCAACGATTGGGTTTTGGCGTTGAATGACATTCTATCAAGAATTGAACGTATATACACTTAAATTAAATCGGGTTATCCACCCTTTAACTTTAAATGATGTCTAACAAATTCTGAAAAAACGTAAATGACCATTAGGAGTAAACTCCCTATGAATACAAATTAGGTTTTTTACTCCGAAAATGTTTTTATTATTCCGAAGGTCTATTTCCGAAAATTCGGAGAACGACCTTTCGGAGTAATGACCGTTCGGAGTAATATCCTTTGAAATAGAAAAAAAATAGGTTTTTTACTCCGAAAGGTTTTTATTATTCGAAGGTCCGATATTCCGAAAATCGGATAAAACGACCTTTCGGAGTATGACCCTTCGTAATAAAAACTGTCGGAGCATGACCCTTTTTTTAGATTTCGGGAGAATGACTTTCGGACAATTGCCGTTCGTATTAATTTACCCATCGGAGAAATAGACTTGTCGGAAAATTACCTTCGGAGTAACAAACAAACAAAAAGTACCTTTTTCGAATAAAGACCTGTCGGAGAATAACCTTTTCGGAACAAAAACCGTCGGTAAAAATGACACGTCGGCACATCGACCTGCACCCCTCCATGCGTCGATTTACAAACTGTCTTACACTGCCCGTTTTTTCAAGTTCTCAGATGTGCAGTTGCGTAAATCTATTTCATATGCTTGTAGAATATTGAAAATAGGCCAAACCCTACCCACAGCAAGTGAGAGTTGCTCTCAATGGCGGACGGATTCATTGCGGCATTACAACATATGTCAGGAAATCGTTCCATGTTTTAAGCCGCTGCATTCTGCTGATACCTTCATGAGATAACTAACAACACATCGCAAATGTTTCAAACACAAGTGCAGGCATTCCAAAAAACACACCGCCCTTTTTGTTTTCCCCTCTGAAATCTTTAATGAACTCGCCAAGTCAGCAATCTCCCGAAAAGGGCGTCAGTGGCGGTAGCTGGGTGCAGGACTCTATTCCGAAGGGTTTTTGATCCGGAAAGGTTTTGTCCGAAGGGCATTGGATCCGAGGTTAATATATTCCGATGTTTTTTATCCGAAGTGGCGGGGAGTTTATACAGAATGTAGTTTCTCGAAGGTGCCATTTGTCCAAGGGGCATTTTGTCCGAAGGGCATGGATCCGAAAATAATTATATGTGTTTTCTCCGAAAGAGGAGGGTTTTTTACTCCGAAGGGGCGCTTGTCCAAAAAACAGCCTTTTAAAAAGGATTTGTTCGAGGAGTTATGTTCCGAAGGTTTTTTAATCGGAAGGGTCGTTTGTCCGAAAAAGAAAGAACTAAAGATTGTTGTTCGAAGGGGTCGTTTGTCAGATTTTCGGACTAACGCCCTCTTAGGACCAATTTCCCTTCAATTTTAATTTAGACTAGACCCGTAGGATTAAAAAACCTTTCGGAATAACAAGAGACTAGATATGAGATGAGAGTATTTGTTTCATAACCCATATCAAAAGAAACTCATGAAAATAACTTGCAAATACCAAAAGATGCATTCGACATCCGAGGAAGGGAAATAAATAATCGTTTCGGATAATAAAACCGCTAAACGATAAAGGTAAGAGATTAAATTAGGGTCGTGTTATCGTTTTAATCCATTACGTTTCAGGATAAAAATACCACTAAACGATTAAAGGTATACGAGATATAATTAGGTCGCTTAAAAGTTTACTATATACGTTTCAGGATAATAAAAACCACTAAACGAAAATAAAAGGTAAGATAGATAATTAGGCGCTATACGTTAGTACGTTTACCCACAATTATGGGGGGGTCTTTGCAAAAATTACAAAAGTTCGCAAATTTAAAATTCATTATTTTTTTTAAGATTATTTTAAAAGCTTCCTTTGGACATAAAAGATAACGAATGCGACGGATATCACATTCGACGGATATCGCACAGACCTATTTTTGTAAAAAAATCGTGATTAATTCGTAATGGTCATTAAAGGAGAAAACCATTTCCAAGTTATTAAAAGTTATTAAAAGTTATTAAAACCCATTGTAAAACGTGATCAAGCCCACAAGCAAAGAAAGCAAATAGTAGTTTTGATTCTTTGATGAAGGTATATAAATTTAGAACCTTTTTGATGCAATTTTTTAATTGATATAATTTTTTGAAAAAGAGTGCAAATAAAAACAAATCTATACTTTTGTTTTTTAAATGTCATCTGAAACAAATTACAGATGAAAATTATTTAAATCTGTAATTAAAAGAAAATCATTATATTTTATTGTTTAATTATTTTTGTCTTTATGACCATGGCATATGTGGTATCCCCCTTGGTCCCCAAACGGAACAGTAGGAAAACATGTCCAACGTAAGTGTTCCTAGATTGAACAATTTGGAGGGTTTCCTGAAGTTTTAGTTAGTTCGGTGTGTATTCTGTTTTCTTTGTGTTTCATGTTTGTTGAGAATTGCCCAGACCCCAAATCGGCTATCTTTGGTACTTATTAAATTTTAAAGTTGTTGGTCAAAATAATGATGTTTAAACATCAGTGAAAATACTTGAAACACAAAGGGGCCGAATACACTGGTAACCACCCCACCCACACCAATCTGGGAACCACTCGAACGTAATTGGTTTGCTTAAAAGCATTGTGTTTTCAGAATTTGAAAATTAGCCGATATTGGCTCGATACATGCAATTGTTCGACAATCATGATATTACACAAGGGAGCCGAAAACACACGGGTGTTGTTTAACGAACACCCCTGACGGGGTTTCCCCATGAGAGCGGTCCTAGACCATAGAAACATGTAGGAAAGTAAAACCGGATTCGTGTAGACGATGCCATTTGGGTAACAGTGCTGAAAACAAATGATTGCATATTAGCCAGGTTCCTTAGGTTAATTTTGTGGGCTTTTTATGGAGATTGGGGAAAACTAATACCTTTTTTCTTGAACGCTATGGTCACCGATATAATAAAATCAAATGTTGGCATTTTTGTTTTAAATCCCCCTATGGCGGCATTTTGGGAATTCTATTTTCAAATGGCCTCCCATTTTTGCTCATATCTTGGTCCTGAGACTAGTTAGAAGCATGATTCCGGTTGTCTATACCCATGTGGTTTAAGGTCAAGAAATCCAATCAGATCAAAACGATAAACAACATCAGATCTTTGGTTTTTGGGCGGCCATATTTAAATTCAAAATGGCCGCCAAATAAAGTCATCTTCACCCATTATCCCGGTTTCTGACATTGGTAGAGGCACGATTCCAGTGTTTATTCAATGTTCTCCATAGTCTAGGAAGTCAAAAGGTATTTGATGCAACATTGGGTCACGCGGTTTATTCGGGAGCATCCTAACTTTCAAAGGGACGCTGTAGCAAATGGTAGATTTACAAAAGTTTGGTTCTGCCAAAATGTGATAACTGTACACATTGATAAATGTCTGGTTACCGTGAATGCCTGTGTAGTAAAACGATTTATCTGGTAATTTCATTTTTTCCCAACACCTCAAATTTAAGCGGTGGTAATATGGCCACCCTTTACAAATTTTGAAACTTTTAAGTTACCATATAGCTGGAATATCTGGAGTTACCACCATCCCAAAGTATAAATACAATTGTATTATAATCTGAGAGCTATAGGTCGTTTGGGAATTTAGAAGAACAGTCCAATCTGACCTTTGATCTCCCAATCCAAAGATACACAATCTGATTAAATGTTCCATTTCAAAATGGGGGTGGGTATATTGCCATCGTCAAAGACCACATTAAAAAACAACAACTCTAATGCCATACCGTATTTTTGGTTAATCATCCACAACGGTGCTTATAACATTACAAACATCTTTAATATAGTGCCTTATCATAAAGTAAAAAGTGGTAACAATGAAAAAGGAATTTCGGTTTTGCACGAAACACAAAAATAGGCTAGATTAATTAATGAAACGTTGAAGTATAAAACACAATATCTAAATCTATCCTCAGTTAGCACAATCTAATCAAGCCAATTAAGGCCCTATCTGAGGACCAATATATGCCATTTTTAAGGACTGCTCAATTCTTTGGAAATAGGTTGAAATTTCACTGCTCTCTTAATATATATGCATGTATATGGCGCTTTACAGAGAAACACAGCGCCTTACAACAAATACTTAAAATACGAATTTAAAGTATCCAGATGACCTACAGCAAAATAAGGAACGTTACACAAAAAATCACCAAAATAACAAAACTTTAAACATCCAGGAAATAGGTATTTTTTAGGGAGTCATTTTAAAGAACTTGTGGATAAGGCCTCTCAAAGTCAAGAGCGAAAGCTTGTTCAAAAGTCAAGGACCCAATTACATTTAAATGATGGTCACAAAAAACCATGCTTGGTCCGAGGAATAACAAGTCATGTAACATCAGAAGACAAGTCTACGAAGAAGCCCTTAGCCTTCGTGTTGTTCTATTAGAATTACTATCTAACACATTGTACAATGTGTTGGATAGTAATTCTAACGATGAACTTGGCGTGGCGAAAGATTGGCAAATAGTTCCATTGGCTAGGGGCTGCATTGCGAAAAGTCATGCACCCACTGACCTTTTTGTACGAGGAGTGAGTGAGAAGCGGCTTTTTGTTTTTAGACCAAAAAGACTGTATGGCCTACCAGCATATAAAAGCGATGTATTCCGGGAGTATTCGGACAAGTATAGATGGCAATGTCTAGAAATACCATTGAAGGGAGAAGCATTACGACGAAATAAGCCTAAAGAACCAAACATGCTACTGGCAGGTAGCCAATGGAGTAGTTGGTGTTCTTTGGCCTCCTTTGTCTAGAATAGGGATATGGACTATATATGGCTTTGACCCTTAAAATCCATGTGTTGTGGTATTTTTGTTTGTTAATATGCTCCAATTCAAGGTGGTGGTACCAAATATGCATGACCCCAAGGACCTTTAAAACCTAGAAATTGGCATATATCTGTAATATAAAAATAATATATATTTGGTATTATAATCTAAAAATCTGAAAGAAAAGATGAATATGAGATAAGATGGCCTTAGCTTTTAGAAAAGCCATATATGGACGCTTGTTTCCAAACAAGCAATTCACAATAGCCGCCCTATTGGGCCAAACCTTCAAATAAACTAAACAAAAAAACTTCAAGATGCTCACATTTCATAAGGCCACATTTTCGAACCTTACAAATATTTGGCCATATACCTATCATACAAAAACTACTAAACAAGTGTAAAGAAAGTACTATGCAAGAAATGCCTTTGGACCCCAGAGATACATAGTTTAATATCTTAAATCCAGTTGGCGGCCAAAATGTAACAATGCAAGAAATGTTTGAACTTATAAGTTGTTCCGATAATGTTAATTTGTAATATATTTTATATCATCCACAAATTACTCTAAAATTGTTATTAAAAGATGAGATATAAAGCTTTGAAACTTAAAAGCTTAGTTATGACATTTGATTTTTTAAGTTAGACCTATTTAAAATCTCAAACTAAATGTCAATATGGCCACTTTCAAGATATATTAATTTTATCATTGCCCTAAGCAGTATTATAGTGTATTATATTTTTTGAACATCTTCTACAAATTATGATGAAATTAAATAAAACTTAGGACCATACGCTAGTTTTCTTGACTACTATTGACTATCAGAAAACTGTTAGAAAGTCATTTTGATTTTTCCTCTTTAGGTAACACCTTGCAAAAATTCAAGTGATGGCGGCAACTATGGGCATTTTTCCCCAGGATCTTTTAAAATCTCTAGGTGCCATATATTAGTAATGTATCGACCAAATCTTCCAAGTTATGCATAAAACACAAATAAAAAATGACAAATTACCCCCCTGCCTGTAATGTTAGAGACATATCGGTACTTTTACATTTGATCGTAATTCTGGTATATGGCTAAATAATATATTCCAGATAGTTCTGATATATTTGTGAGATCTTTGACGGTGGCCACTCTAGCTTGCCATCTTGGAATTTTAAGTATGGTACAAAAGAAAAAAATAAGATAGGACTTTTAATAGCAACTTGCAAGGTATAAAATGTCCACTATAAATTACCATTTTATCAAAACTTATGGATGTTATAAAAAAAATATAGCGAATTATTTGCTAGTTATGTGGTATTTCTAGCTGTATAAGATCTTTGAAGAGGCATACAGGCCGCCATCTTGAACTGTGAGGCTGTTAACAAAATGTCGTGTCAGAAAATGACAGATATATCGCTAAAGCATTGTTAAAGACATACTTTCAAACTTAAACTTGTAACAATATTTTGCAGGGGGACCTTCTGTAGATAGTTCAGTACTATGTGTCCACATACCTTTTTAGGCAAATAACTTGGCAGCCATTGGCAAAAGTCAAAATGGCTGCATTATGCCCCAAATGATCCGTTGTGTTAACAATGTTATTGGATTCCTGGACCCTGAAACATGGGTATAGGTAGGGGTTATATACACTAAAATCATGAATTTACTAGGATTAGAGACTTGAATGTGGGCACAAGACGGCTTCCTAAGTGGCGGCCCTTTTGAAATTCAAGATGGCTTCCACATCCAAGTGGTCCTATTGTTTTGATACTGTCTTAATGGATTCCTGGACCCTGAAAAACATTGGTATAGTATGGCCTAATCATATGTCCTCTACTAGTTTCAAAGGATTCAGAGACCTGTATTACAAAAACAACTTTCCCTTGGTGTCCATTTTAGAATTTCAAGAATGCCGCCACAGCCACATGATCTAATGTGTTGCATTGGATTGACATCCTTCAAAATAGGTTTTCGATGGTGGAATTACATTTCTATTTCTTTCAATCCAATAATAGCTATTATACGTTGAAACATGGCGTCATTTTGAAATCCAAGATTTTTTTTTTTTTTTTTTTTTTTAAAAAAAATGCCAACATTGATTCCTGTTTCTGTGACAGCTAAACTTTAGAAAAATGCAAAAGTACAATCTCCATAAAAAGCCAACAAATAGGAATATTTGAACAAAGTGAACCTGACTAAAATAGAAGCCTCAATTGAGACACATAGACAGATGGGTGGTAGGACACCAGTTCACAACGGCCACTGTAGTAATGGAACCTGGTACTCACTCCAAAGTCATAATTTTGACTATTTGAACCAAAATGCCGATTTGGTTTCAGACAATGTCAACAAACATTGAAACACAAAGGAACCGAGAATTATCGGAAATGAATTTAGCCAAACCTTGGAACATTCCAAATTATCAATTTTTTTAATACACCAAATGGACAACTTTTACAACATTGAAACACTAAGCAAAAAAACAACGAAAAACCACTCTAGAAACATCTGGGACCATTAAAATGATCTCATTTTAATTAAAATCATAATTTTGGACCCATTTGAAAAAAAATAGCCGATTTGGAGGTCCATGCAAGGTCAAATGGCCAGAAACAAAAAAGGAGCCGACAACACCAGTAACCCCACCAAGACATTATCTGGGTACCATCCCAATTATCCGCCTTTGTTTAGACATCGTGATTTTGACAATTTTGAACCCAAATAGCGTTTGGGGGTCAAGGACCATGCTCATAACATTGAAACACAAAGGCGCGGAAATACCGGGAACGACAAAAAATACGTATTGTAACCTCAGGAACCGCCCAAATGTCCATATTGTTTAAAATCCATTCTTTTTGACAATTTAAACCAAAATAACCGACTTTGGGGTCAGTGGCAATTCTCAGAATAGTATTCAATCTTCATCTGACGATACCTAGCGTGCACAACAACTGTTCACGAGAGCTGAGACTTACTTTATTTTTCCGGCCTTGTGCAGTTTTTGATTGTCGTTGTTGTTGAGGGGGGGGGGGGGGGGGGACATTGAAGTTTAAGTTATTGCTAATTTAATACAAATTTTTAGCATTGTTACACAAATCGCTTAAAGTCACATAATGTTATCCAATGTACTTTAGCTTACTTTTTAATAAAACAGGGAATCTGGAATAAGCCCACATTAATAATCAAGCAGCTCACAGCCTTGGCCTACACTTCGCAAATACGCAATATGTAGCTCGCCAAAAGTTGTTAACATACAAAAATAACCAATCTCTTGAGGATATCTCCGGTTCATTATGACAACCAAAAACAGCACAAGGATTGCCACACCTAAAATGTAGAAACAGGCCTAAAACCAGTTAAAAGAGTAAGGAATTAAAGCCTTCGCCGAGCAAATTATGTAATGTAGAGGGTTGAAAACTTCATTAAAAGTTGCTAACACTAAAAAGATACAATCCATATTACTGTTTTAGGATATATCACGATCATTATTAAACCAAACACAGCAAAAGGATTGCAATATTAGGTGATAAAAAGGTCCTAAAAGTAGTTGAAAGAGTAAGACTTTTAAGCATTCGCCAAGCAAAGTACGTAGTACTTGTATGAACAAAAGGGGATGGGCGAAAAGTGACAGCGGCGCGTGCGGCGCTCTTGCCCCTTTTTCGGACCCGTGAGGCATTGCGGTTCCGATTAGCACCCGGCGATTCGCGATAACCTTGTTCAAGGAAGAATTGCAAAATCTGACACCGATCCTTGCTGGTCTTGTGTGGTTAGGTAGCTGACCTCATGATACAGTGGCTTCGGTTCGAACCTCGCAAATATAACATTTTCCATATTGTTTTCAGTTCGAAGGAAAAATTTTAAGTCCAAAAAGATACAGAAAAAATACTAGCTGCCCTTTGAGGTTATGAGGGAGACCTGCTCCTGGAGCATGAGTTTGGTCCAAACTCCCGCGTGGCAATTGGTGAAATCTTGCTCATTTTCTGTTAGTGTAAAAGGCAGAAACGCAGAAAGGGCAGAAAGACCAGCCTGGGCAGAAGCGAATCGGAAGCAGATTGACCAGAAAAACAAAATGGGCAGACTGAGCCGATGCGCAGCGAAAGCAGCGGGGCCAGAATGGCCAGAACAGCTGACTTGGCAGGGCCCGAAGGGCAGCAAAATGGGCATGTGAGCCGGGGTGTGGAGATAGATGCAGAGAGAGAGAGAGAGAGAGGGTAGAGAGAGAGAGATAGTATATAGATATATATATCTATGATATATAGATATATATATAATATATATATATAGTATATATATATATACTATATATATTGATGAGAGGGGGTAGTCACTTACGACCACCCCCAATGTAACGCTTTTTGACCACAATAATATCATATTTACCTAATAGTTTGACGCTTTGCGAGGCACTTGTTCACTTACATTAAATTTAACGCTTTATGTTCTAAATGGTAATTTTTAGCGAGTTTTGCGCCACATATACTAGCAATCAGTAAACCCTATGTCATAATAAATTTTAATGAACCCCATACCACATGTTAAAGGTGGCAACGAGAGATTTCAAGTCATCCATATTTTCTGTGTATGTAGTGATTTCATATCGATAAGATGCTCAATAGAACATTCCCAACCTTTTATTTGGTTACAGAAATAACTTAAACTGAAAATAAAAGAGCGATTTGTATATGCTTTTATTTCAATAAAAACATAGGCTGAATTTTTGTATTTGCTCCTATACGAAATTAGAATTCACAATTTTGGTACCAAAGATACAGTTCTCAGCTTATCCTTACAGATGGGGATATTTTTGGATATGAAGCTGTACACCAGTGCAAAATTGGAATTTTCACATTTTTTCCGGACAATTGTTATTTGAAATCTTCGTTGCACCTTTAACAAAGGATTTACGCCACTGAAGGGCAGGGTTAAGGTCCTTGTTTTTACTTCACTGCATGGTAGTGCAGTATTGCATGCAGTCTACCAAAATCGTTACTGTAATCATCGCAGTGTGCAGCAACGCATGCGGACATGCCACCAAATTAAATTGACCTGCAGTGACCTGGTGACCTTGCAGTAAATCGATTCGATTAGGAGGCAGAGGAAGTGATGAACATTGGCAGTAAAGGTAGTCATGCTTCCACTGCAATGTAGTGCAGTGCGTTGCATTGCCTTGATATCCTGACACTGCAGTACACACAAAGTTAATTCGTTTTAACTTGCATTGTAGTGTTGCGTCAAGTGTAGCAGAAAGTGGTCGAGATATAAGCAATGCAGCAGCACCGCAACTGCATTGCAGTGGCACTGCCCATTGCATTGCAGTGGAAGTATGAAAGGACCTTAAATTTAAGGCCGTACTGTAGCAATGAAGGGCAGTGGAAATATGAAACGACCTTTAGGATAGGCAGAGTAGCACTAGCAATATACCAGCGTTTTCATTAGATTTTTTTCTTTCTTCCGCCCATTTTTGTTTTATTTTTATTGTTTTTTTTATTGTTGATGTTGTATTTTTTCATGATTTTTTTTAAAACATGCATTTGTTTGCTTTTGTTGTTTTGTTTTTAATTGTTGTTGTATTTTTATAATCTTTAATCATCTCGTAATTTTTTCTGAACAGTAGATGCAGTAAGGCCCCATACCGCCTCTCGTTTGTTTGAGAATTTCTCGCAACTGTACCTAAATCTAGAAGACCGCAGTTGCGATGTTAAAGGAATGAATGTATTTCGTGTGCAATGCATTTTCCTGTTGACAATAAGGGGTCCATATACAAAGGAAAAAAAAATTAAAAAACTGACCAAGCTCTTGTTGAACCAAACCAACAAGGTTGCCACCACCTGCCGTATTTTAATATGATACCCGGGTATTCTTTATTTTGCCTTCTGCCCATCTGCTTTCTGCCGATTTCTGCCCATGTCCATTCTGCTCTTCGGCATATTCCGTCCATTCTACTTTTCTGTCTTTTCGGCCGATCTGCATGCCCATTCTACTTTTTGCCGTTCTGCCCATTCTGCTTTTCTGCCTTTTCCACCAACCGTTGACTGGAATCACCTCTCTTGAGAACTTTGACCTCGGTAGTCAGACACAGCGTCCACCAACCCGATAGATTTTTTATTAATCGATAATCAGCGAACATAAGTGTGTTCGTGCGCATTCGAAATTACGGGGACAGCTGTAAAACAGAGCATAATGGATTACATCATTTAATGTTACCGTAACGAAAAGGATGACGGAAGGAGAAAAACAACTAACAGAGTTTCAGGGCGATTTGTAGGAGCTTGCTCGCAGCTCAAAAACCGTATAAGATTCGTTTTATATGTTTTAAACCTTACATTTATGTCAATTTTAATTTTCTTTAAGGATGAATTTGATTCATTGTAGAAAAATAAAATATTGAATGCGTATTCGAACAAAGATAAAAAACCTTACATGCATTCTGGTTTTATTAAAATTCATAAAATTCATGTGTTGTGGGTTATTCTTTGTGATTTAAATACACTATAATGAGGAAACACGTGCGCTCTTATCGTGTTATTCCATGCATGCTAGGTCGGATTTTCTAGGGCAGGAGACCCGTATCGAATCTTGCATGAGACACGGTGCAGCGCGCATCTCAAAAAAAATCCCCAATATTAAAATTTACGAATTTTAACAAAAATTCACAATTTCGAAGTTTAATATTAAATATTAAGCATTGAGGATGCAAGATTCAGAAAAATCCTTAATATCAGCTGGAAGGAAAAGATCGGAATTAAGAAGTTCTGTCAAGAATCTGCCTCCTGCCACTTTCAAACCAAAAAGGATCCTACCTCGTCACTGCCTTGGCACAGCTGACATGGTTTGGTAATTGTGCATGAATGAACACATCCGCTTACCAAAACGCATTTTTGGAAATGTTGCAGGCACAAACAGACAGGGAAGACCAAGGAAGAGATGGGAAGAGACATCATTGTGGGCCACCACTTCCACAAGGAATATTTGGAAGCGCAAGAGGAATAGTTGGTCTAAATTTTTTCGAGGAGCCAACGTCCTCTGGGACATGGTGCATAGATAGATAGATAGTAGATAGATAGATAGATAGATAAGATAGATAGATTAAATATGTAAAGGACATGCGGATAAGAATGAGGGACGCCCTCTATAGTTTATGGGACCGGATGACCTTGAAACGTTTGACATATAAAGGACATCCAAAGTTTACCTTTGCTGGTTTTCAAAAAATTACCCGCTTTACATAAATTACCAAAAAGTCGGTTTTATGCTAAAAGTTAAATAAGGTTCAATGGGTAATTAAAATTTCCATATTTGAAGCCTTTCCACCCCAAGAACCACAATTACCGCATTGCAAGGATGTGCGCTTATATTAATTAACAACATATATGTGAGTGGCGTTCTGGTTCTCTGGGTGGAAAGACCTATTTTTGCATTTTTGTTGTCTGGGGGGGCCGGAACACTAAATGGAATTGCCAAAAAAAAACAAGGAACCTTTTTTTTTACATACAAACCATACCTATCCACTATTTACGGCTGCTAATCTAACCAAGTGCTCTGTTAAGTAACCGTGGAAGAGCCCCTCATGTAACAACAGCTGACCATATCGTCCTGGGTATCATTAAAATCATACTCAAATACAGGGGATGTATTTGCTCAAAACAATGGTGAATGAACGCTATGGAACGCGCCATGGGAATGCTATAGCTCCTAGAAGCGTAGTGAGCTTGCAGATATAAATAGCGCAGTCATGGGCCATTTGTGTTGATTCCAAGAGTTGTTTGGTGTGAAGAAGGTTATTAATCCAATTTAGCAGCATAAGCAATAGGTATTTGGTTTGTATAAAGGGCTGCCTCAGTAGGCCTCTTGTAGCTATGAAGGACCAAAGGTCTATCTATAGGCATCCAGTACAAGCTTCATGACAAAGGGAAGCTATGAAACATCTCCTGTTCCTTCATATAAGTAATCAATGGTCATTGAAATGGAGAATGCTCTAAGCTCTGTTTTTCCAGACAGCACACCCTGAAGTTTCTCAGACTTTGCTCATTTTTTCTGATACAATTGTATTTTGGGGAGAGAAAACAACTATGCGTACACGATAAAGTAGTTGTCAAACACCAACTAAAAATTGATGGTGAAATATAAACTATTATATTATGAGGGCCTCCTTCTCTTACTATCCGGCGTGTCCTTTAATGTTTTATTCGTAATTTAAATTAAATTTTCGTAAATTAAGTTTAAATTCGTGAATTTAATATTAATTAGTGATTTTAATATTGGTTATAAATTTCAATATTAAAATTATTAAATTCGTAATTTAATGTTTATTTGTGAATCATGAATTCCTGAATTTAATGTTAAATTAGCGAATGTTAAAATCTGGCGGAAATTAACTAACAATTTGGTGCATTCCAAAGCGGAAATGCATCATCTTGTATTTCCGCACGTTTAAAATGGAACATCCTGCTCGCAACAAACCCCCAAACAAACAAAAAAAACCGGTTCATTTTCCGAATCAGAATCAAATAAAACTATTGGGCTATTCCAGAAAAAAAGCCCCCCCCCTCTATGGCACTTTTGAAAGCGGAACTTCCAGAATTATGTCTCATATCGGGGTGGGGAATTCCAGAACCATTTTTAGGTATAGAGGGTGACGTAATTCCAGTGTTTTAAGATTTTAGAGGGAAAAATTCCGGCAACTCAATATTTTTAAACGTGGATCCCCTACAAAATAAAAATTCTCGATAAAAAATTTGTCATTTCTGAAATATGTTGAGGTCCCCGATGTCTGTCTTCAAAAATTTTGAAATAAAAATTGGGGGGTCCCCGTACTTACTTTTTCCATAACTGCCCTAAAACAACTCAAATTTTAGTATTTTAAAACCCCAACTTGGGGCGCTCGTTGGGCCCGCAAGAAAATTCGCGGCACTACGGGCAGTGGGCGCCAGACCTCTTTTCTGGGGGGGGGGGGCCAAAGTGAAGCTGGGGCGGGGGGGCGGGGCAAAAGTGAAATTCTGGGGGGGGGGCAAAATATGGAAAAATTGGAAAATTTTTCACCAATATTGGCCCAAAATCGCTGATTTTTGGCCCAAATCACTGAATATTTCTTTCGACCAGGGGGCCGCAAAAAATGGGGGGGGCGCAAGAAAAAAATTTGGGGGGCAAATGCCCCCCAGCCCCCTCTGGCTACGCCACCGACCATGCATACGGTACGCAGCAAAAGCAGTAACGCCGTGCGTGAGGATGTGCGCTGGAGAGCGGGCGAGAGGGGGCACTACGCGATTGACGCGATTTTGTTTTTGTTTTAATCCTTCGCGCAAAACGCAAACAAAACGCACAGGAGCTCACGGTATCTGCGTGGACTTTTCGACACCTCAAATAAATGCAAAGTCTTTCTTTTGCCGCCGAAAGTGGGTTTCTAAATTGAACGCTCCAAAAAGCTCAAAACAGATTGCGCGTAAACAGATCACACGTCAAACACCTTAAGGATTAGCAGCGATTTTGCTAATCCGAAACATCGAAAGAATCATCAAAATTCATATTTTTATATTTTGTTACTGGCATGGATATGCAAACATAACCGGCAAGTGGTTGGCTTGAAATCCGTGTATTAAAGACAAGGCAGTACTTTTTATCGATTCTGTAAATTTATACGTGCGTATCAAAATTCCGACTTGAGATCAAAAAAGCCTTCCCGCTGTATATCTCAGATTTCAGCGTTTGTGCACCATGATCAAGACAGTTGACATCAAAAACAGCACTTAATTATTTTGTTATTTTGTAATGGTTGTAAACCGCAATCAGCTGTTTAGTGCATATTTTGGGTAGACGTTTCATATAGAAGCCCATGGATGCAAATGAGGTATACCATTGATTCCGTCATGCGCTGTATGATATTGTGCAGTAGAGCTTGGACGGATAAAGGCAATACCTCAGTTGCATCAGTGGACTCTATAGGAAACGTCTACCAGATTTTGAGATTGTCGTCGCTGTGCGTCTTTGCAGGAGAGGTTAGGACAAATCATAAAGACTTCATGTTTCACTATTTGGAGTTTGTATTTCAACATAAAGCAGTTATATGGAATTGTACACACTTATCCCTGATTTCTAAGTTAAAATATATTTCCACATTTTTGCCGATTCTCCCTCGCATTATCGCTGTAATCCCTTTACAATTTGCCGTCTCCGCATGCAGAAATGTGTGTGTGTGGTCAATATTCAG